>VXAD01012639.1:134704-193111 GCA_013399195.1 Dicrurus megarhynchus | reverse complement strand
GGGGGGGAACCCAATGCCACAAAGCAAACCCTAAGGCAGATTTGCTACGCCCAGTATAGAACATCTTCACAGACGTTTTTATAGCCACCCTGTCATAAAGATGGAGGAAGTTCTTGCTATGGCAACATAGTTGTATGTCGTATAAGGGATCTGGTAAGAATGCTGTGTACTGATCTCCTGGTCTCTTTTGCAGGTAGACAGGATTGTACCATTGGATGTTTTATTTATAACTAAGCATTAATGTCACAATCTGTTATCACTTAATGCACACAAATCAAAGGTTGTGTTAGCTATTAGATTCTGCAGTAGTAGTTTTCCCTCCACACAGTACTGCTACTCAGCTGGTACTGTTGGTTTTACACTTCAGGTCTGCTGGCTTTCCTTGATTGTGGGGGAAGATGTATGGGAAGATCTTGCAGGGTTAGTGACAACTTGCTTGCTTCCTCAGAGTTACTTTTGACTTGTGGGTTTGTCTTACCTGGGTATTTTACCTTAACATGAGCCATGCTAAATTGCCCCCTGTGTGGAACCTGGAGGAGTTTTAGAACATGCCCTTGACAAGGGCAGAGCCTGGGAAATAAATTTAGGCTTCAGACTTTCCCCAAAAAGGCTGGATTTGTCAGTGCTTTTGGGTTGTTAAAAATGTGGAAGGTGTTAAGTGTCTTGCATGAGATGCGGAAGTTCTTGAAGAAAACTGAGCAGAGAAGCCAAACAGCATTTGTGCAGTGGCAAATGCAGGCTCTAGTCAGGATGAGAGCACTACGTAAGCTCATACTAGCTTTTTAACTCATTGCCTCAGAACTCAAAAGTAAGTGCAGACAGCAGGAGATTTTGTACACTAGAAAATATAAACAGGATCCAAAGGTAGAGGTGTGCCTCGTATGTGTCCCTCCATGTCCCTCCAACCTGTTTTTTTTTTTTATTAGTGCACCCACCACCTCTGGAATATGGCTGAAGTGGGAATGGTCTCCGGTGTCTGCAGGAGCTCAGACTTTTTTTTGTTTTTGAACTAAGCAGGAGCTGCGAGTTAGTGCTGCTAAAGGAAGCTGTATTTTGCTTTCTTGAGCAGTAGGTTGACACACTCTCCTGTTGAGCTCAGTGTGGGCTGTAATCCAGAAGCCCTGGCAGGCAGGAGTTGTTACGTTTCTGAGAGTTCAAAATCAGTGAGAGCTGTGAGCCAGCCTCTACAAATATAACATCTCTGGACTCTGAGTTCTCTTGTAGCCTGGCTTCTGAATTCCACTCTTGCTGCTCTGGGAACCAGATTCACATCTCTTCCCCTTGCTTCAAGCACTGCTTGAAACTAGGTACAAGTTCAGCTGTATCAGTGTGCTTCAATCCACCAGGTTTTGCAGCAATAGGTGGGAAGGAGTAGGTAGGTGTGGCTTATGGCCCACTAGATAACTTCAGGGCTGGCAGCAGAGTGTGGAAGAAGTTGCAGTGATGGTCGTAATTGCTTGGTTGTCTCTTTCAGCATCTTTGGGGTTGGCTAGAGTGGTAGTGGTAGGTTGAAGTCATTCACAGAAGGCAAGGGAAGAGTAATCCAAGAATCAAAAATGTTACTATCTTTGCTAAGAAAGAGTTAATGAGGACAGTTAGACTACTAATCCTGAGTTTTGGCCAGCAAGGGGGTCACTAGAAGTAGAGCAGGTTCAGTAGTATTAGAGACGGAAGATATGTTGGAGAGGAAGAAGAACAGTGACTGCCAGGAATTCATATGGTACAGTTTGAGAGCTAGAGATGAGAAGGACATATGGGACAATGCATTTCCCTTTCTCACCCTAGACATCCAAACTGTGATCCAGAGTCTCTTGAGAAATTTAAAGATGTAAGAAGTTAATGCATATTTGTATTGTGAGAGGTGGGAGAGGAGCATACACATGTTTACTGACAAATGGCAAGGGATAGAAATTGATACAAAAGAGGGAAAAATCATAGAGGCGGGTGGAGTGCTTAGAAGGGCTGGGAACATGCTTGTGTCTGTTATGGGAAGAATTGCAGGAGGGGAAGGGAAGGTTGAAAAGGTAGAGGAAGTAATGTCACTTGGTAATTTTCTTATAAGCAGCTGAGATTCTGCGCAGAGAAAAATGGAAGCTGGAGGAGGGGAGGGTTTGAGGAATGAGTCAAAGGTAGCTGGGATTGCAGGCGTGGGTTTCAGTTAAGCTGTAGAAACACTTTGTCTTCTTTCAAACAATTGTTCGTATTAGCATTCGTGGTGGGGGCATGCATGCACCCATCCATGTGATGTCTCCTTGTGTGCTGCACACAGAAGCTGTTTGAGGATCTGCCTTTTGGTTCACCACAGACCAACAGAGTCAGATCTCAAGACTTCTCTGAGGTGCCGGAGTAGAAAAGTGTAGTGGAGGGAATTGGTCTGGTGGCAGTTTTCATTAGTGTTGTCTTGCAATAGATGGGTACTGGTATCAGGGGTGGGTTAGGCTCAAAATCTGGTGGGGAGGCAAGGAGGCAAGTACCCAACATGTACATATACATCCCCACAACCCCATTACGAGGACACTGAAAAGCGTGAAGGAAATCCAGAAATACTTTGCCAGAGTGGAGGGAAACGATGACACAGGAGAAAGAAGGCTGAGGGGAGACAAATAACTAACAGTGTTTATGGACTAGAAATCATAGCAAGATGAAATAAGAGAGAAGGGCTGATGGTAAGCACTGGAAGACATTAAGTTGTGATGGAGAGGGACTCAGTAGTAAAGTTTAGAGAAAGATCTCGTAGGCCAAATGGAGTAAGCAGATTTGCAAAGATCTTGAAAGGTGAAGTGAGGAAGCATTTTGCTGAGGTCTTTATTGGATTCTGTATGTGGAAGGCATGTAAGTTAGGCAAGAGGAGTGTGTTTCTATCTTTCCCTGGCCTAGCTTGGCTGATGAGATTCCATGGAAGAACCCTCATTCATGGGTACGTGCATGTCTTTTGGCACAAGAAACAGTGAAAGCTGAAGGCAAAGCCCTGTAATAACTTCTCTGCTTGCAAAGAAACTAGTTGTAACTGGATGTTGGTCTCCCTGATCACTCCTGTGATTTTAGTGAGCTGCTGCCTAACTTCTGCTGTCCTATGGCTTGTGAGGCCTAATGAAATTGTCATTTGGGACTGTAATTTTACACTGAATCCTAGGACTGAGAGGCTGCCTTGCAGGGTTCATCATTCTTGTAGAATTTAGCACTGCTGATTCTTTGATCTGGTAGGAGCTGGACCTCTGACTCTGCTGCTGTGAGGATGAGATCCTGGAGCATTTCACTACAGTTCCTTTTTAGTTTGTGACCCCTACCCTCCAGCAGAGCATGGCTTGCTCCAAATCTTGATTGTGTATAATTTAAAATTTTACTGCAAACCAGTAAATAGTGATTGCCCTATTTTCATCAAATGAAATTTCTCTCCACTTCTGCTTGTAAATGCCGTGTGGAATAGCCGTGGTGGTTATTTTGTACAGCAGCTTCTTGGGCAGGTCTACTTAGGACCCTCAGGAAGCATTATGAGCTAATTCAAAATGGATTAAGGTCAAGTCTGCCCAAAAAAAGAAATAAAACCCATCTAAGTATCCATTCGTTGTGCAGTGCAAGGCCTGCATGCTGAGTAGCTTCTGAAGTAGAAGTACTTCTGCTGCCTTAGTTTTTCTGGATGTGGCTTTGAGTTTGACTTTCAACACTTCTTAAAAATGATGGGATAAGGTGTTAGTCTCTTTTCATCTTGTAGTCAGTTTTGTAATTGCAGTGGATTGGACTTGTCTGCATTGAACTGAGCTGTGGCACCGATTTACAGAAGTCACTGCAAGGTTATGAGTTTGGCCAAACTTGTTGGTGGAGTCCTTTCTTCTGGGAGCTCTGACACTGCATCACTGTTCCAAATATTGCACGGTTACTTTCATGTTGTTACACATGGTCTGTCAAGGTGTGGACTAACGTGCTGTGTCAGTCCTGCTCTGCATACCCTGGGATTTGGGTCATGCCTTGAGCCTGAATCTCTGCACTGGCTCCAAACAGAGATCTCTACGCACTCACTGGGGTGCTGCATTCTGCTTTGTGCATTAAAGCTAGTGGCAATAAGGAATGAGTCTTGTTTCCATTGCTGTCGTCTAGATCATGCCAAACCCTCAAAACTTCTTCCATGAGAAAGTGTTCAGAACATTGTGATAACTAAGTACTTTATTTGCTGTAGGTTTCTTTTACTTTGTTCTGTTTCAGTTAGAATAATGCGATCTCCCCATTATGTTCTTCCAGCCTGGGCTTCCTCCTTGCCATCTCACCATGCTTTGAATTTAAACTGCCTTCACATGAGTTAAACTACTGTTGGATTTTGTGTTTTCTCAGCTTGCTCATTTTCTGCTTTCTTTTGGTTGTGTGTTTGTTCACTGCTTTACCCAGCAAACAGCAAGTCTGTCTGCTTACTTTCCAGTTCCTGTCCTGCCTTCTCCTCTTCTTGCTCTTTAGATTGGGGATACCTTGTAAATTGTTCCCTTTGCTGATGTCTTTCCGGCTTTGTATTTATGTATTGTGTTGTTAATGCTGTATTCCAGCATTAAACGTACATAAAGTTAATGCCTGTTTTCTTTGCACACATGGTGACTGCAGGACACTCACGGGTCTGAAAAGAGGCTCTTAATGAGTACACCCTGAAATATATTTTATAACTTTCACCTGCCAGCTCCTCATTTGCCCTAAGACACTTTATTGGTTTACTATATGGAATTTACTTAAGTTGTCAGGACCCTCTGCAGATTAATGGAGGTGCATTTTTCTCTGAGAGCATGTGACTTCATCTTAACCTGCCTAGATGAGTGCAAATTCAGAACAGATACATATTTCCTCAAGTGACCCGTCCTGCTCACAGGATATAATTCCTATGAAAATCCACCACTGAGCGTGTTCAGCTAGTGCTTTGTATTGTGATGGTAGCTCAGTCTGTGTCACTAAGCTGACACAGCATTTTCATTATGAGTTTGGATGCATAGGGCTGGTGCTGTAATACAGCAGTCCTGAAACGTGTTTAAGGATAGTAATTTTTGCAAGTCTTCCATTCACTGGCAAGTACAAGCCTTTGAATATGGTTTTGTGCTTGGCGCTTTTATTAATACTGTGTACTGCTTTTTCCACAATGAAAAGTGGCTCCAGTGTGGAAGCCTGTTGTTGTACTGAAACACAGCTAAATCTCCAGAATTCAAACCCTTCCAGGGAGCATACTGCTTCTTGGATTAGTGAAAGTTTGTATTTTTGCAATGTGGTCGTTGATAAAGCATGCATGTGCTCTACAGAGATATTGCTAAGGTTTTTTCTCTACTGCAGATGGGTGTTTTGGCATAAGACGTGCACATTTCAAGTTGTGCTAAGCACACATTCTTGCAGTAAGAGCTGCAGAGGCGGTAGCAGGAATTTGGCTTGCTGATTTGTTTGGATTAATAGGATTTTGTGTAGTTAAAATGCACACTCACAATGGAAAAGGCTTTTCTGTGTAAAGCAGTTTGACTTGTTATTTTTGCGTCTATTCTACATCTGTCTCTTGGCATGGCTATATTGGTTAGATGAGAGTGCTGTTACAACATTATTTGAGCCTCTTAGGAGGAGGAATTACTTAGTGTGAACTAAAACTGTGGCCAGACTAACTGACGAGCTATGGAATTGATGATAAAGTATAACCTGCACGGAATATGGGCTAGAGTTGGCAACAGTCTTGGCAAATAGTCTTTATAACAAAAAATCACAAGACCTCTGAATTATCTAAAACTATATACAACACTTTTGGCAAGGCTGGATTAGTCTGATACGTGTTAGCATCTATGTTAGGTGAGTGAACTGCAGTAGACCTCATGGAGAGCGTGGTGTGGCAACTGTGGAAGACACAGGCTTTAGCCTTGGGTGGTAAGGATATTCTGGTTAGGCAATGACAGCAACCCTCTGAAGGAGTTTTTTGTTGCTGCAGTGGAAATATTCCTCTGAATCCAGACACTGCTAAGCCAGAAAGGTAACTTCTTCAATGGCTGTTGGAGGCAAAAATGTCTTAATACCATACTGATTGAGTTTCTCAGTACCTCTGTTACTGGCTGAGGCACTGCTAAATGGAAAGGCCAACTGTATTTGATGTGCCAGTGGGACCTTACAAACTTTTTCTTTGGTAAGAGAGCTGATGTTGGGATACAGACAGGCAAATGACCCTTAAAAGCCAGACATTTAGCTTTTTTGCTTTGACATACAGCAGCAATATTTGAGGACTGCCCACCCTGAGTCAGGTCACACAATAAACTCAGTTGTGCTCTTGTGCTGGGGGGGCCGTTTAGGAAGGAGAGGGTAAGTCTGGGAAGGCAAGTCCCCATTCCTGGTATAGCTATTTGTGGAAGTTTGTCCTTGTGTTCTTCAGAAATGTGACAAAGGGAGGTGGGAGCTCTGGAAACTCGAGAAATTTATGAGTCTGGTGCTTGCTTACAGCTGCTTGGTGGAAGGATGCCCCCTTTGTCTAGTCTCTTCGAGACTCTCCATCTGTGGCAATTAGGATTAGCAGGCACATTTCATGCTCTGAAAAGTCAGAAAAGGAAAGAAGTGGTTTTACAAAAGGAAATGCCTGCCAGGCACAGATTCTGCTCTGGTTTTGTGCCGAGAATAAACACAGATGTGAAGGTTAAAAAGCAGACTTCCAAAAGCATTTAATGAAGGGCTTGGTAATGGTGCAAGGGACTTAGTGATGGGAGAGAGCAGAGGCATCATGAGTTGCAGAGTAAGCAGAGGGAAGAACCCCGGACACACAGAGGACACGTTAGCTATTGAGACCTTCCTAGTTCACATTACCAGGGATTTCGTTGAATTCTGGCAGGAGAGATAAGGCATTTTGATTTGGAGAGTCTCCCACTATTTCTGGAAATTTACAAGGAAGCAGGGCTGTGAACATGCCTGCATGTGTGGGTTCAGAGGTGAAGGAAGTGAGTACACATTTCTTCAGAGGCTGCAGAGTTCAGCTCTTCTGCCTTTTCATTTGTCAGTGTATCTTGGACTCATTCACTGCTCCCCCCACCCAACCCCACCCCACCCCCCCTCATTAATTTGCAAAACCACTTTTCCTTTGCAGCATCAGTTGCCTGAGAGCAGATTTCAAATGTATTATCTTACTGCTTTTTTAGTAGATTGATGTGGACCTCCAGATGCAGAAATGCCTGTAACCCAAATTATTGTTTCTCCCCACACTGACAAGATAAAGATTGTCTTTATTTCCCCAGTATTTTCCAGTAAGTAGATTTCAGACTCCCATTCCAGGGCAGTAGCTTCATGGCTCTTATAGCTGATTTTGTAAGTATCAGAGGATTTTATAACAGAAATTATGAAGAAAGTGTAAATCCCTTTCTCCAGCCATTTACTCATTGTTTTATGTTCGGGTTTCTTTAATGCATGCAGACAAATCATATAAAAGGCTGCAAGTACGCAGAAAAGGTCAAACCAAAACATTAAATGAAATGCAGATAGGAATATATTTTTAGTGCTTGAATGTTTTCCCTAAAAGGCTATACTGAAGGAAAACATGTTTTACTGCCTGAATCATATGGTAGTGTGAGGCATGCTTTTAACACATGCTGCTATCGCATAGAAATAGAGAAGGGATCTCAAAACAACTTTTAACAGCTCCAGCAGTTTGCTGATAGGAAGACTCCAGCTTTGACTACCCTTCCCAGCAAGGGGCCTAAATGAAAAAAGAGAGAGCTTGTTTGACCACCCACTTCTCAAGCAGCTTACAAATTGTTTCATCCAAGGTTAATCGGTGTTTCTTTTATATCCATAACCTTTTCCTGCTAAACTCTTTCAATGATGCAGCATCTCAATTTGCAGAAAGATTTCTTTTGACTTGTCTAGCCCTATGACATTTATTTTTACCTGAAGGCTTCAAGGAGCACCTCCATCTCTTTACATGCCATTCCAGTACTGTATCCAGCATCAGAATTCCAGGAGTTTCATGATGGTCCCTAAAGAAGAGGTGTTTTGCTCTTTTAAATGTGTATGCATGCAGGCTGTTACCTAGTGTAAAGCAGCTGTGTAGTGGAGCCTTCGAAGGGAACTTCCCATCCACTGCAGCTAAAAGCATCATAAATGACTAATGAGAAGACAAATAGCTGAGCCCAAACAGTCCTTGTTCGTAAGGATTTTCTTATAAAGGAGAAAATAGCATTTAACAGCTTCATGTGAGTTGTACAGATGTAAGAGCAGCGCTAAGACTTGCAGCTCTGCTTCTTTTGTAAGTAGGATTTTTGGTTCTCTGGTGAATTGTACTTAATACCCTGGAAGAATGAATTTTAAACTGTGCATAAGCTAAATAATTATATATCATTAACAACATACAACTGGTACTTTCTGTTCAGTTGCCAGATTTGAGATCTCACTTGTCTCGTTCATCCCTTCTCCTTTCTGGCAGTTGTTGAGCAGTTGCTCTCAACTCATCACTAAGGTGAAGTGAGAGTAAGATGCCCTGGTCTGCCCATGGTTCAGATGGTATTTCTCTCTGTTTTGCTGTGTTTCGGGGTTTTTTTCTTTTATGGCATAAAAGATTATGAATCTTACAGATAAAAGATAGTGTGCAGATACTGTTTAAATCCTGTTAGACTTTGATTGTGGCAGTGCTGTACTTGAGGTGCTGATTGGTAGTGGTTTGGGAGGTAGAAAGAAGGAATTCTGTGATTCTGTGTATTCCTCACAGTTTATTTGTTTGGGTTTTTTTCTGTTCAGCGGTACATATCTGTTATTGGATGGTTGGAGAAAGTTCTTGTCAACAGGGAGACTTAGACCAGGATCTGTCACTAGCAGAAGCTGAGAGGGTTGATGTAGCTACAGCAGGGAAATGAAACTGGTTGTTCTTTATTGGTCACCCTGAATAGGATGAGGCCTTCCTAAACAGAGACATTTGCTTGCTCCAATGTGTATATGCAAAGGCTGTAGTAAGATAATTTATTTTTCGCAGAGTACAGGATTTTCCTCATCCTCTATTCGGTGCAAATATTATTGGCTCAACTTTTGCTCCTTCAGGAAACTCTCTGTGCTGTTGCCTATCTGATTTTCCAACTTTCACGTGTAGCAGGGTGACATGAGAGGGGGGATTTCTATTGAGTGAAGAGCAACAGAGTGTGAATTCTTGTAAGGAGAAGAATTGGCAGCTTGCTTGATGAGATGCAAACAATACAGATAAGAGGGGATGCGTTTGAAAAGGATCTTAATGTCTTCTAGTTTCCCTGAGGGAAAACTGGACTCTACCATCAAAGACAAATGCTTACTAGATGCATTTCTCTATTAATTGTTAGATGATCAGACAAAGAAATGAAATATTGGAAGGTAAGACGTCAAGGAGCCATCATGACTCTATTGGAGGTGGAGGCTTTTGACCAGGCATCTGTTTTTATTGTTTGTGTTTGTTGCAAATTAACTGATTTCCTTTTGAAGTCTAAAACTTGTGGCTGAAAAACTGTCCTACATGATGTTTGCATTGTTCTCAATGTGAGTGGGCCCCTTGGGCACTTGACTGGTTCCTATTAGCATGGTCATCTTCACCTATCTACAGCTGAGCCCTGCTCCAATTCCCATAGCTGATAGGTCTGTGGAACTCGGCATGCTAAGTATTGCCCCTTTTAAAAGGAAATTCTGCAGTAGGAATGAACATGAATGGGAAATTACATTTCTTCTTATTTTATATATCTGGAATAAAGAAAAAATAATAGCCTTTTGAAGGTGCAGCCTTCAGAGAGCATAGACCTCTTAGAGGCTTTCTCAGTTAACATTGAATCCAAGATCCTTTCAGTGCTTAGCGTATGCTGAGCTACTCTTAGTAGCATTTTGTGCATCCATTCATGAAAATCATTTTGCCCATTTCCTATTTACAGTTTGCTTGTACATTGAAGAACAAGCAAAACAAATGGTTGAAAATACCAGATTGCTCTGCATACTGTTCTACAGCATTAGCCCAGTTTTAGATAGTTAGCTTGTCCACTTCAAAGGCTTCGAGGTAGCCTGGTGTTAATTCTCTGCCGGCCTGGCTGTTCCCAGCCTGGCCCGCAGGTTAACGGGGTCCGATGCCCGCGTGAACCAGCGACTGAATTGATGGTAACTGAGGTTTGCGTGCCTCAGTTTACCAGTGCAGCCCAACGCCTCCTCACAGCATGTAGGCATGCTGTAGCCAGCAGCGGAAGGTACGGAGAAAAGAGTGGAAACTCTGTCAGCTTCATTCCAAGTTTATTTTCTCCTGCCCTCGAGAGGGCAGGGGCCAGTTAGCTTGAAGGGGAGCCAAAGCAGAGAGACCCCGTTTGTTCTCTCGCAGAGAGTTTTAAAGTGTTACATCATCAGGTAGAGATAACAGAATGAACCAATCATGAAAGAAGGTACATGATAGTAAACCAATAAAGACCTCTCAGGGGAGGAACAATAACAAACCAACAAGTAACAAGACAGCTAGAGGGTATTTCAAATCACGCTGACCTGTTAGAGGACTTGAAACTTCTGTGATTGACATGCAAGGGGTATGTTGCTATGCTATAGGACAGCAACAGCCTGGAACAGAGATTTGCTAGGACTTGTCAAGTTCACATTCAGAATTTAATATATTTGCTGTCATCAAAGGC
Source organism: Dicrurus megarhynchus (assembly GCA_013399195.1). Taxonomy (NCBI): domain Eukaryota; kingdom Metazoa; phylum Chordata; class Aves; order Passeriformes; family Dicruridae; genus Dicrurus; species Dicrurus megarhynchus. The sequence goes on along the minus strand of VXAD01012639.1, from coordinate 182,519 downwards.
AGTCCCCCAAACTAGGCTGTCCCATAAAATACTTGAGGGTTGGAAATGTGTAAGAACCTGTTGCATCTCCACTAGACTTCAGTAATCATTTTGCTTGAATTCAAATTGTTTCAGAACTGGTTGAGGGAATCTCATGTATTCTTGGAGCAAAGAGTCTTACCCTTGGTTTTTCAAATAGGTTTGTCCTGTGTTTCAGACTTCCTGGAGCCTGGATTGTAGTAAATCTAGAACAACTAAGTGTAAAACCCATCAGTTCTGATAGATCCTTTCTCCAAGTATAGATTAACCTCAGTACCAGCTACAGGTAAAAATGGTTTCATAAGGAGGTAATTACTTTTCAAAGGTACTCATGCTTAGAGATGCAAGTACTAATCTAGGGGGAATTTTATACCAGGGCCTAATCATTCCCTCAAACTGAGTCACAAATTAGCTAAGTGGATTCTCCAACTTCCTCAAGTTTATCTGTAAGCATCATAATAAATTTTTCTCTTATTATGAGGGGACCTGCCAGACATTAACAAATCATGGGTAAAGGATCTAGTCTAGAAAAAAACTTGAACTCTGTTCCTGTTAAATACATGGAAAAGAAATTCCCATACTATGTAGATGTATCATGTTCCCAAAACTTGTACCCCAAAGCCTGTGTAGCTCTAGGGTATTAGTTCTTCTGAGAGTTCGATAGTAGTAGTCTGAAGTGAGCCTACTTTTCAGTGAGGGAGTGCTGGAGTGCCAGGGGAAGTGGTTTTGCACCCCTTTTTTCCCTTTCAGTCTCAACTCAGACATTGGCTTGCATGGCTTGATTCATAAATGAGCAATAGCTGACTGGCAAAGGTTCATTTCTCCATATGCCAAGATACGTTGGATCCTCTGAGGAGGTTGAGACTGATGGATAAATATCTGTCACCGTGTAGGTGGCCTATAAGAAAAGATTTGAGGATTTTTTTATTTAAGTCTTTGTTAAGACTTTCTTCCTCCCCTCTCCCCCCCCACTCTCTAAACTCTTTTGTCATGTGCTGAGTGGGGGTGGATGGAGTTCAGGGTGGTGGAGGGAAAAAGGGGGGCTGCTGAAAGCATTTATCTTCATTTCTGCCATCATCCAGTGTTTATTACGCAGTGATAGACAGACGCAGGAAAGCTGCCAATCAAACCTACTTTCACTGCATTTCAATTGGCCCTCGCTTTGGATTTCAGCATTTTGAAATCTACATCATCTCTGCAGAAAAAGGTCGTTCTGTTCGTGAGGATGACAAGCCTGAGACCCTTGGGTACCCACTGCAGTCACTTGTGATCCCATCAAACAGTGGAAGACCCAGGAATCAGACTGTCAGGTGCTTGGTGAGAACAGCTGCTTGTAAGAGCTGATCTGTTGCTGCCCAAATTTAAGAAGCTGAAGTGTGTTGTTTGCCTCCAGGTTACATATACTACAACTTGAGAAGCAACAGCAGCTTCTGCTCTCATCCAGACTGAAACCCTGACTGTGCAAAGCCAGCTGAGAATGAGTTGTCATGTTGCATGGTGAACCAAAGCTCTGTAGTGAGGATTTTAACTTTCCTAAGTCTTCCATCCATGGTCTGAAATCTTTCCTGTAAATCAAAGAGGACAACACAGGACAGGATAGCATAGTTCTGTGCTAGGGGGTATTTTCCTCCCTTAATTCATTGTCTGAAATGTTTGCATGCTTTTAATCATCTTTACTGTAGGACAGTGCATGCATGCATGTGGGAGGCATCTGGCAGGACTTGTGATACAAATGTTATTCTACTTTCTTAGACGTATACAGATACAATTTAATAATTGCACTCCTCAATTACATAATTAGTATAAGTAGAGATAAGTATTTAATAAAAGATGTAGATCATGGATTTCTGATTAGTGTTATGTAGACTGGTTTGAAGCCTTTGAGACATGGACCAAATTTTTCTGAACATGCACCTTTCACACTAAGAACTGTGTTGCCTGTGTCCTAATCTCTTTGAGAAAGGTATCTGTTACCTGAAGCATTACCATTTGTGTGGGGCTATCCTGTAGATGGGACAGTACTGCTTTTTTCCGTTAATTTCTCTGCATATGATGTGACTGCCTTTGGAGTTGAAGAGGATGCAATATTTAAATGAACACCATAACTGACCTGAAGGTTACAGGCAAAGGGATGCAAAGATGAGAAATCTTACAGAAAAAAAATCAAATCTGCTATTTTATGCTACTTGTACCAGTAGGTGCAGCAGTTGTATGAGCCACATGAACTTACTGTTTGTGGAGCAGTTAGTGATGTTGCTAAGCTTCTCTGATGTCAAGAGGGAGAGCACAGTTGTTCTCTTAAGGTATGTTCTTCTCCATTTTATATATTGCTTGTTACATCTGTAAAGGTTGTTCTCATTGCAAAACAGGGGATGTAACTTTGTAGTGGTCATCTGCGCTAAGAGCAATATTCTGGAGTTATGTGCCCTCAGTAGAGCTTCTGTTGCCTATCTTTACAGAGTGTTTTCCTTGCCTGACTCAGTGCTATAGGGCAGCTCCTACCTTGCTGGTGATGTTAGTTACTGTTTCCCTGCAGGAAGTCCGACTGCTTCAAATTTGTAGAGAACCTGTTTTTCTCTTCTCTACCTGAGGGTTGAAGGCAAGACAGCAGAAGAGCTGCCTTTGTGTACCAAACCCAGGCTTGCAGTGAGAAGACTTCTAAAGATAATGCAACATAAAATTTAATTGTCTTCTACTTCTGGTTGCAAAGTGTAATTTCATTAATTCATTGAATCTGCTTTCTCCAGTGCATATCTTCTGTTCAGAGGAGCCCTTTTTTTTGAGGGATATAGAGAACAAGGCCTTGGGCATATGTTACAGCAATGGAAATGTTTTTAATTCTGCTCTCCAAGTGATACTTGCACGTCTGACAGAGGCAGGTACAGAGACTGAGCAGATGTACAGTGGAGGTTGGTTGATTGCTGGAGACCTGACAGAGCTGAGTGCACACTGTAAAGCTGTCTGCTTGGAAGTCTTGTTCTTGGTATATTTCTGAGCTTTCTCTAGAATCAAAAATCAGGACTCAAGTAGCTTTTTTGGTGCATTTATTTATCAGAACCAGATTAGAATTTACTTACTTACTTTGCCCTGCCCACTGTGTTCTTTGCTTTGCTGAGAAAGCAAAAAACCCATTGGTGTGTTTGTGTGTTCAGGCATTTTTGGATTTATTTCTTTCTTTTCCCAAGCCTGAGTGGTCTTTTGGGATTTTATAAGAAAATAACTATCCAGCCACCCTACTCTCTCTATCTTCCTCCACACCAGTTTAATTTACTAGCAGGTAGCAGGCTCCTAACTCCATGCAGGTGTCTGACAGAGTTGTCAAAGTGACAAAGTGTCTTTTACTATTGCTGCTGTGGCAGCAAAGTCCTGAGCCAGCCCTTCCCCGAGAGTGAAGGCACTGACTTTTCTGTGTGCTTCCCACTGGAGACAGTGCAGAGATGCTGAAATCCAGACTGTGTAGACACTGGAGGCTTTGCATTTAGTCATTTGTGCCTAGGAGTAATCTTACTTTGCTCTCCCTTATCAAATTCTATTACCCCTAATTTCTCTGGTAGCCAGAATGTGTGTGTAGTACATGGGCTGTGTGTCCAGGAAGGCCTTAGAGACTGCAAATAGCATGAGATTTTTGACTGTAGTACTACAGTGGATGAACTGTGTCTCATCTCCATTTGTCTCCCTGGGAATCCCATTAATGCATCTGAGCTTTCTCAAATATATGCTGACTTGAGTAACCAGTGGCTGTTCCTTTCTGCCAGGAAAAATAGGTTCTTTATGATAGTTTCTGAAGAATTGTGCTTAGCCTTCTGATTTTGGGCTGTTGCCCAGATCCTTGAGCAGTTAGCAAGGGTCATGGCATTTGCCTGGAGTCAGAGCAGCCCTTGCCTGCTGTAGGCTGGGCCACACAGAGAAGCAAAGAGCCAGCTCCTAGGTCTTCCAGACCAGTATTTTGTTACAACCCTTACTATGTGACAAATACTGTAAGCAACCTGTATCTTCTGAATGAAGTTTACAGTAGGAGCAGTGATTGTATCCACAAATGTGTGTAATTTGCCAGGGCAATGCTTTTCCTCAGTTTGTATTCTGATCTGCCTTCATAGCTGTACTAGACAATTTTGGGTCTGTGAAAATAGAGCTTCACTACTGTTGATAAGTAGAATGCATTTACACCAAATGAATTGATTAGGATTTCTGCCTTGTGTTTCTGGGCAAGTCTTATCTCTTAGCAACTTTATTTTTTTTCACAAATGTGTTGCAGGGAGATGCTTTCCTGTTAATTTCCTGTACTCTGTGGCTTATTGAGGATGTGCTGCCATTTCTGTAAATAAGGTTTCTTTAAGAATCTAGAGTTTTGATTATTGAATTTTGAAAGGTTTTCTATGGTTTTGTCTCCCCAGCTTTTTTTCTGGTTAATCTTGTAGAGGTTAAATTGCTAATTATTTCCCCCTTTTCTGTAGGTGCTGTGATTGGGGATGGACAGTCAGCTGTGGCCAGCAACATTGCCAACACCACCTACCGGCTCCAGTGGTGGGACTTCACTAAGTTTGATCTGCCTGAAATCAGCAATGGTAAGCTGGAAAAGACACCAATACTTTATTTTAAGTCTATACTAACTAGAGCTAGGGTAAGCTCTAGGATCTTTCAAAGGCAGCTGTATGTTGCAGGTCTTGTTTGTCTTGTTGCATTGGGATGTGTAAAATGCTTAGTCTTTTGAGGAAGTTGACTAGAAGCTTGTAGAGCTGTTCTCACGCTATCTGCCTTGTGTATTCTTGCAATCAGCAAATCCATGCGTAAACAGGGCTTGTTTTTTGTGAGCCTTTTCATGGGCATATACCATTCTCTTAGAATCCTGTATTCAATGTCTTCATTCTCTTACTAACAAATTTCTAGAGAAATACTGTCTTTATACCTTTAAATTAGAACCTGCTAATGAACTGTGTCTGATTTCTCTAAGTTGTTGACATTAGTGTGTGTTAAAGTGCTGCAGTACATTTTGGGAATCAGGACCCTAGTCTGTTGCCTACCATAGTATTGCAAGCCCAGGGAAGTAGATGTACCTTCTAGTCATTTGCAAAAGCAGTGATCCATACTGTTTCTCAGGTAAAAACTATTTCTGAATCAGGAATCTGAGCAATATTGCTGATTTTATGTATTTTCTCTTTCATTTTGTGAAAATTAGACCATAGTTTCACATGTCTTCTAGGGCATAAGCTAGCTCTCACACTGGAAAAGACTTCCTTATGCAGGCACAAGCATGTTTGATACTTGTGGTCAGCTGATCAAAGAATGACATTTTTAGGGCTAAAACTAACTTGACCAGAAAGGCTATTTTTATCCCAGAATGCTATCCTGATATAGCTTGTTGCACAGCTGCAGAAATGTTTGTGGCAGCCTGGGATGAAGATAGGAGGTAGATATTCATGAATGTTTCTTTGTACAAGTGATTTTTAGCTTAGGCCATCTCTGTGCATATGTGAATGTCACTGCTTGATTTCTCAGCAAAAACAGATTGGGTTCTGCTTTAAGGGACTGACTTTTTTTAGGGAGAACAGGGATTCTGTTTTCAGAAAGACTTCTGCTTTCACAGGTAGTCACTAAAATGAATTGAGAAAAACTCTCACAGTCCCAGCTCCATGTGTTCTGCATTTCCAGAAATTGCATATCTGACAACAGATGTCTCTGTGGGGTAATGTCCTGCTGCTTAAAGAACCCACAAAAGGAGAATGTGTGGTGACACTGTAGTAGGAGAGATGCAGAGAATTGAAACCACAGAATCAAAGAATAGTTTCGTCTGGAATGGAGTTTTAAACATCATCTTGTTCACCTCCCCAGCTATGAGCAGAAACATCTTTCCATAGATCAGGTTGCTCAAAGCTCCATCCAGTCTGGCTGTCATGGTTTAGCCTTGTGCAGTCACTTGCTCACTTCCTTCTTGCCCCCTCAGGATAGGGAGGACAAGCAGAAAAAGGGAAAACTCAAGGGTTGAAATAAAACCAGTTTAATAACTGAAATAAAGTTAATAACAACAAAAGCAATAGTAGTAATGAAAAGGGGGGAGTGGAGGGGAGAGAGGGAAAGTGGGGCGGGGAATAAAACCCAAGAAACACAAGTGATGCACAGCTCACCACCCACTGACCAATGCCCCACCTATTCCCAAACAGTGATTGGCCCCTTCCGGCCAACTCCCCCAATTTCTACACTGGGTGTGATGTTCTGTGGTGTGCAAGATCCCTTTGAACAGTTTGGATCACCCATCCAGACCATATTCCCTCCCAGTTTCCTCTAAGGATCAGTGCTCAAGGCAAAGTTTTGCCACACAGTGGCAATACTTTTGGTGGTCCTGCCAGACTCTGGAATAGAATAAAGATGAACTCAGAGGAGGAAGCAACTTAAATTCTTTGGGACTTCTCTGCAAGTTATAGAGTGCTTTAGCTGCTCATAGCCTATTTTTTTGCTTCATCTGGCTGCTGAGGAGAGTGCTGCCAATTAAAAAAAAACGACATAAGATGTTTGTTTGTAATTTACAAAATCCCATAGAAATTAAGAACCATCTGCTGTTCAATACATCAGTGTTTCAATCTTCTCCCTCTCACCTACCAGGATGCTTTTATTCTGAAATAGCTTCCAATTAGCTGGAAATTGGATATGGTTTCTGTTGTCATTGTGCCCTTCTTGTGGGCCACATTCCAGCTACAAGTCCATCCCCAGCCCTTTCAACTCTCTATGCTGTGCTTCATAGTACTTGGCTTGTCCATCTTGTCCTATAACCATTTGGAAATGATCATTTTTACTCTTCTTTTATATGCCGAGCCCAATCCTGTAATTTCTAGTCTATTAACCTTATCTCCTTCTGCCAAGGTGTAGTTGGGATGTATGCAGATGTAGCAGCTATGCTTATACTAAACCAGGTATTTGCCAAGCTTGCCTAGGCACACACCAAAGGCAAGCTGCAAGTTTGCTAAGGTGCACGACATAGAGATAGTACAGCATGGTGCTAAGAACATCAATATTGTGGGTTCAATCCCCATATGGGCCATTCATTTAAGAGTTGTGCTTGATGATCCTTGTGGGTCCCTTCCAACTCAGAATGTTGTGATTCTCATATTCTCAAATGAGTAACAGTGGAGTGGTGGGTTGGACGAGTTTTTTGTGATTCTTCATGATATGAGAAATAAACTATTTTCCCAGTAAAGCATGTGACCGCAGTAGCTCCTCTCTTTCCTCCCATTGTTTCCTATAAATCAGAGGTGGTCCTGTGAGAGAATCTGCTTATGCGGATGGGGGCTATTGCACTTCCTGGGACTGGCTTAAGCCACCAGTGGTTTGGGAGTTCAGGCAGATGAAATTATGCAGCTGAAGTTTGGGACTGCCTGCCAGCTCCTCTCTCCATCAAAGAAATGACTCTGTCGCCAACCTCCATCTCTGAGCAGCTCTTCTTCCTGTAACAATTAAACAAAGAAAAGATAGCTTGGAAGTAGGATGTTTTCCACTGAAGCGGATGCATCTGAGTAAGTGACACCAGCATGATTAGTGCAGTCCTGTGTTCTCAGTGTCTGGGCCCCAGCACCCTTGGAAGCCTTAGGCTCAGGATGTGGCTCCACAGCAGCAACCTCACTGATGCTCCAGCAAGAGCACACAAAAGCAGATCCTGCCAGTCCTGGGAAAATGGCTGTGCAGGGACTAGTGGAATTTTAGTCTCAGCCCTGTCTTTCTCTGTTAATTGCAAAATGGAAAAATATAGCTTCAGATTTCTTCTCTTCTTTTGCCAGTTTTGCTTTTAATAGCTCTGAAATAAACATGACCCGGTCTTATATTGAAATTGTCAGTCATATCAGCATTGGGGCGGAGAATTTATGTGACAGCAGAGACAATGCTATTTCTGCATTTATTTAATATTCTTCTAGTGAGTGTTGCATATCCTTAAAATTCCTGCAGCTAGGTATTGAAAACAGTGTAGAATATAGGCTTTCCACAGTAAAATACTTGAAGGCTTTCTCTCTTGTTTATATTTTTGAATGTAGTTTCTCTCATGCTGCTCACTACTCATCATTTCAGTTTCTTGCCACTTTCTGGTGCTGAAGTAGGTCTCGTTTAGGTATCAGGAATTTGTCGTGTTCCAACACTGCTTGGGTCTTGAGGAAGGTGATCAATACTTACTGATCCACAGTGGAATGCAGGGTAACTTAGTAGAAGAAAAAGAAATAATGGTAAACAAATTTTTAAATAGGAGCAACTATTTAAGGGTGGCTAGGAGTGGATGGTGTGTCCAGCACAGTTTTGCTTTGGCAAACAGTGCTATTGCTGCTGGCATTCCAGACCTTCTCCAGCTTCAAGCATAATTAATGTTGTAGGTGTAAGCACACCAAGTTGGCACAACAGCTTGATTAATTTGTTCTCTGATGTTTCTTTGATCTGTTCTTTCAGTTCTGTGGTTGCATTAACAACAAAAGAAAACAAGAGATGAAAGGGCAGCCTCGTTCCAAGTAGTTTTCCAAAAATAGCAATTATTTTCCCCCTAAAATCTTCTGTGTTTGCTTCATCTTCATAGTTAGGCCTCAGGCTCGAAGAAATCAAATAGCCTCTGGCTTTGTCAAATGCATGGGTATGTTTATCTTTCGCGTATCTTGAGAACCTTGTAAATGCTGTCCTTAAAAGGAAACCTTGCTGAGATTTCCACCTGTCACATTCAGACCTTTTCTGATTGCACAGTAGGCTCTCTTGGTTCCAGATGTAGGTGCTACCTAAGTCCTCATCCTTTGTAAATGAGGGAAAAGCAAAGAACCATAATGCCAGTATGAATCAGGTAATGAAAGACTGAAATAAATAGCACTCTTTCCTGTTAAGCACAACTTGCATCTGGAATGTTTTGCATTCCTGGCACACATCAGGGTGAAAAGATAGTTCTCGTGCAGCAGGAGAGCTCACGTATTATGTTTTGCTAAGAGACATTCACCATATGCAACAAACTTTAAAAACAAGATTATACCCATTCATGTTGGTCATCATTGTGGACTGCTCACCAAAAACCTCTGTGCTGTGCTGGAAAAGGAGCAGGTGGGGGGGGGAAATCCTGTAGATAGAAAATGAGTGAACGTGTGCTATATGATCGACTATGGGTGACTGGTGATCCAAACCCAACGTTGTTGTAAAAAGACATACAGTAAATCCTAGATGAGGAAGAGGATTAGAAACCTGGAAATGGAAAAAATTAGCCCTGGAACTCTACAAGTGGAGGAAATATACAAAACATGGTAATATCTCCAAATCTGTAAATGGTACAGAAAAAATATAAACATTTCTTACCTTACAAAAATAAAAATGTGGGATTTTCTCTTAGGAATGTCCAAGTTTCACTGGTTAAAAAACAAAAACAAACTTCAAAAGCTGAGAAGAGACATGGATTCCATAGACCGTGATTTTTCAGTAGTTACAGAGAAATCAGTATCTGTCCTCTCTAAAACTTCTTGTACCTCTTTGAAAAGCAGGAGTTCATTAGTACAGCAGAGTCCCTGGGCTAAACAGGTCCTGTTTAGGACCTGTCCCTGGACCTCCTGGAGCCAAGTCCACAGGAGGGACACGAATATGATCAGAGGGCTGGAGACCCTGTACTATGAAGACAGGCTGAGAGAGCTGGTTTTGTTTAACCTGGAGAACAGAAGGCTCCAGGGAGCCTTTCAGTACTTAAAGGTACCTTGGGAAAAAAAATATGATTTTGTCTATGAAAAGTCTATGATTTTGTTATTAAGAATATTGAGAAGCCATGACTTACCTCACAGAAACTGCAACCAGACCCCAGAGGTGCAGGACAAACTTTGGTATCTTGCAGAATAGGAATGAGAGAGAACAGTTCTTAGACTCCCAAAAAATGGACTGGACTATATTTTCTTTCCAATAATCAAAGATTTTTGCAGGGTTGCTGGTGGGGGTGTTTCATAGTTCTGTCTGTATCAAATGCTCTACACGTGTGCTATGTTTATTTGCTCTGTTTGTTGTCTTCTTGCTTGGCTCTCTTTTAACTAGTTAAGTCTTGTGGCTGTGAGAGTCCCAATACTCATGTTTTTAGTATGTTCCCATTCCCCCATTTTTTCCTCCCAATTTTTTAGATCACTGCTGATTAGAGTACCACTACAAAGGAATTGATGAGAAAGGACCCCTTAGCCAGGTAGACTGGCTCCCTGCTGCCTTAGGCAAGCACATACTGTAGTTCCTAATATCCTGTCTTCTAATTGGTTAAATTCTTTGCTCCTTTCATGTCTGTTGAAAAGACTGTTCTAGAATCTTGCTGTTCTGGTTGAAACCTTCTAATCTCCAAACTCAATGCTTCTTTTACCCACTTACCTGTCAACATTATTTGTAGAAAACAGATGTTTTTCTGGCACTTACTTTCTGTAGTTTTTGAAAATATAGTACACAATTCCATTTCCTACCCCCCCCCCTTCTTTTTTTGTGGGGGGGTTGGTGTTGGTGTTTTTTGTTTGTTTGAACATAAAATTCATGTTTCATTTTCCCCAGTCATCTTCTTTGCTGGATGTGTTATCATTTAGGGTTTAATCACTCTTGAACATAGCTGGCCGAAACCGTGCCCAGGGGTCCTGCATGTGGTCTCAGCACAAGGCTGCATATCAGCACTGATACTTCTGCTGGAATTGTGCTCCCTGGTGCACTTCAGGATTGCTGTCACTTCCACTGGGTGATGGCTCAGTTTTTGCTACAGTAACCAAAGTTGATTCTCTCATGTTTTCAGGTTCCTGGGTGAAGCAGAAGTTTATAAATGTCAGCACAATCTAGAATTCTTTCATTTCCCTTCTGTTATGTCTGTGCGTACTTCAGTTCACTCTGTGGTCTGGTCATGCTCTGTTAATGAAGTTACCCAACTTTATCAAGAGGATTCATCAACCAGCTCCACTGTGTGCCTAGCCCATTGATAAAGCCAATAAATAGGACTGGTTTTGGAATGAGTCACTCAGCAGGAATCCTCCCAGTTTGACGGGGATTACAATAGTGCAGGCTGTTGTCATGGATCCTTTAGGTGGTTCACAGCATATACTGCAGTTCTTGTGTTGCTGCCCATCTTCCCTTGTGGTGACATAATGAGTATTTAAATAAAACCTAGATTTTTTTTTAAAGATTTTTAAAAGATTTTTTAATTCTATCTTCTTCTTTTTTTTTTTTTTTCTAATTAAGCAGTATAGTCTTTAATCTTTATTCTCTTGTCTTTCTGTTCAACTAGCTTCAGACTAAGCACGCGGGAATTTTGTCATCTTCTGAACCACCTGTTCTTTACGGGCCATGTGTATTTCATGTACTGATATTGCAGCCTTGATAGTGACTACAATTATTTACCTTTTTCTGTTCAGCACCTTTCTGTTTATACTAGGCTGAAAATTACTGTTTTTAGCAGCTTCTAGACTGAAAAATTGGTTGAATAAATTTAGAGTACAGATGTAGGTGGTTTGGTACAGAATGTAATTACATAGTCCACTTTTAATCCTCATCTTCTTTTTCATCAGAGTTTCTTAAATGGAACAGTAGATAGAAGTTGATACTCAGCCACAGAGGAAAGCAAGTCCCCAGGAGAAATGTCTTTTAGAACAGAAGAATTAAAGATGAGGTTCAGTGAATGCTTTAAATCAGCAATGCTGTGAGAAGGGCAGTCCTGTCTGCTTCCCTCTCATGACTACTTTTTGTGCTGCTGCAAGCATCTATGCAGGCATGTGGTGTATTGGGTTGGGAAACTTCTGGCTAAAGAGTGACCTAGACAACCGTCAGTAATTTCTCATAGCAGTTCCCTGATGCAGCTTTCTTCTACACAGGTGTTGGAAACAAAGGGTAGGATTTGTCAAAGTGTAGAGTTACTGCCTTAAATTGATTTACAAGTTCGGACTTTCAGAAATACGCACAAAGCATTCTTGGTACTGTTACTTCTTAAACTAATAAGGAATCTAGACTAAGAAGTGGCTTCATAAACTCGCTTGCAATTTTAGCTGAGCATAGTAAGGCCTCTTCTGGGCTAGGCATAGTCTGATGGTTTAGAAGATAATTTCTGGACTGTAGAAATTGACTGTATTCTACATGGTTCTGTAGCTTCAAATATGTGAGATGGGATGTTCCATCTTCTAGTACGCAAACTTTCTGTATTGCAAATGTGGGCTTTATTTCCATTTTTTAATATATTTCTATACTCTCGAGTTTGAAAATACTAGAACCTGAAATTTCCCTATCCCAAAAATAGCGTATGTAGGTTCAACTTCAAACCTCCTGAAAAACTGAAGCACATTTAGATTAGGCTGGTAGAGTGGACATCACTCCAGCCATGTCTTATCGAGGCACCACTGAACTGTTGGTGTAGATGGTGCTTAAAGACCTTGGAACCTGATTGTACCAGAGCTTGTAGTCTTCATGTGCAAGGTACAAAGGGGAAAACACCTGCATGAGGTCACCCAGCAATTTACCAGCAGGGATTAAAATAAAACTATTGTTTTGTGGCTTGCTGCTCACTACCATCTGCTGAACAGTTACTTCACTAATTTGCATGAGTCTCTCAAATACTGGAGTAATTAAATGGAGGACTGGATGGAGAAGTCTCTGCCCTTTCTCAGTGACTTTATCCAAGATGGGTGTAAAAATCAGCTGTCAGAAATTAATGTCTGTATCTGCAGGGAGGAGTTTTTCACTCATCTCCTGTTTATTGGAGATGAGGAGAGCGGGAACTAGGCACTCCACAAGAGAAGGGGAAATGAATTAAGGTGTACTGTTTCTAATGAGACTGCTGCTGGAGTTTGTCAGTGTCATGATTTGAGACTTGTTTAAACTGTGCTGTCCTTTGCAAAGGATGCTGTTATGCTTAGCAAAGGGAGGGTTTGATAAAGTGCAATTGCTACTATTTCTTGGCCCAGGGCTTCAGGAGGTGAGTAAATTTAATTTCCTGGGCTCATTGCAGTTTCTTATCTCCGTTTTGGAGCAAGTTTTACATTAATCAGGGTATTAACATTTCATAAACTTTTGGAGGAAGCTAAATGTCTTGAGCGCCTTTTGCGTGTACAGTCCATTGTCCAACATTAAGTTTAAATCTTACTTTATTCTCTGTTCAACCTTAGTGCTTTAATCACTATTCCTTTCTTTCTTTGCAGCCTCTGTGAATGTGCTTGTCCAAAACTGCAAGATTTACAATGATGCTAGCTGTGATATCTCTGCCGATGGGCAGCTGCTGGCAGCCTTCATTCCCAGCAGCCAAAGAGGCTTCCCTGATGAAGGAATACTGGCTGTATATTCTCTGGCACCCCACAACTTGGGCGAGATGCTTTACACAAAGCGATTTGGTAAGCAAGCAGCAAGAAGTCACAGTGGGTGGGGGTGTGAGAACCTCAGAACTTCAGCCTTCAGTTAGAAATGCAACAGCCTAACATCAGCAATTGTAGCAACAGGAAACACTAGATTGGCCATCTAACCAGCCACAGGCACAGTGCTGCTGGGGAGAGGCTTGTGGTATGGTCTGGACAAGTAAGGTGCTGGTATGGGGGAGCTGCTAAGGAATAGTTTTTTATTCCCTGAAGGACTTCATTGTCTTAGTGACAGAACACCTGCAGCAAGGAAATGTCTTGTAAAATTTGTAACTTGTGCAGTTCTCCTTATTCTTCTGTACCCCTTATAAGAATGAGATTAGTGTGGCATACATTATGAGAATGCTGGAAGGGAGTTAAAAACCTGTGAGGATGAAACATGGGGCAGGATGTCAAGCCATGAGAGAAATAACCTCTCTTCTCTTCATAGGACCTAATGCCATTTCTGTGAGCCTGTCTCCAATGGGCAGATATGTTATGGTGGGACTGGCTTCCCGGCGTATCCTGTTGCACCCCACTACAGAACACATGGTTGCTCAAGTTTTCAGGCTGCAACAGCCTCATGGTGGAGAAACCTCTATGAGGGTGAGTATCTGTGTATTCTGTTTCTGTATGTCTGGCTCCAGCCTAGTAGTTAGTTGCTGGGTTATAATAACAAAGAGGTAGCGTGCTCCAGACCCACTGAATAATAAACATGTGAAGGAGTTTATTACAGAGCCATGCAAACATGGCAGGAGAATGTAAATACAACATAATTGTGAAATTTTTCTCTTGTTTCAAATATGATGACAAGTGAATACATTCCGTGTTGTGGAATACATTCCTAGGGCTAGATATCATTCAGAGTACCTAGTAGGTCTTCTGTACTTTTTCGGGTAGTGTGCATCTTGTTTGTGGTACTACAGTTGGCTTTGCTGAGGCAGCTTATCAGCTGAGGCTTCAGGATCATGTTCTGTCATTCCTAAAAGCAACTAACCTCTAGGACAGCAGCCACCAGCAGTTTCAGGAAGGGTAGGAGCCAAGCTTCATATCGTACCTGCAAACCGAAGTTGAGGCTTACCAAAGCTGAAGTTGGGGCTTTTCCCAAACAGGTTTTGCTGACTATTTATTAGTTAGTTTTTAATGTATATGTAAGCATATTTTGGCAATGGAATTATCTTTATGTTCTTCTGTTTTGTGGGACAGCTGAACCGTGATCCACTCTGACTCATTTAGTACCTGAGGGAAAACCTTCATCTTTTCACTGACTGGCACAGTTGAGAACATGTGTGTAGTGCTTTCTTAATGAGGGAAGCACAGCAGCTGTTCAGTGATAGTTCAAGGTAGTAAAAGCCATGTCCAGTTCATAATGCACAAAGAGAGTTGAGTCAGAACTGAGTAATTTTAAAGCTGAAATTTGGGTTGGATTCAAGTTCTAGACTATGTATTCAGGTGACTTGTTTTAGGATATGAACTTTGAGGGATAACTTTACCACACAGGAACTCATTCCATGAGAAATCTTTTCTTCCTCTTTTTTTTTCTAAAATATATATATATATATATTTTTTTTAAAGGCCTCTCTAATTATTATTACTTTTGGCAGTGTTTTCCTGGTGTACAAGGGTTGCAGTGGGGCATTTGTCTAGTGACCTGACACTGAGGGGAGACTTGTCTCTGGGAGAAATTCCTTGATTCACCTTTGGATTCTGTAGTTGCTCTTCAGGCAGTTCATGATTCAGAGGGAGTCACTTTATCAGCTGATGTGAAATTTTCTCTTGTTTACTGTCATCATCTGCTCTATATAATGAGGCAAGGGAAGATCAATGATGAAGGTCTTCTTTGGTGCGCCAGTCAGCACTTTTTCAGACCTGGTTCTGAGCTACCATTCTGGCACAGGCCTCTCAAAGTAAGAGACAGAAATTACAATGTATTTATAAAAAAAAAGTACGATTTGGTTTACAGGTACAGTTGGTGAAAGCTGTGTGGATATAAGATCACAAAGTACATGGATTCAGCATCCTGTTTGATCCTTTTAAAAATGTAGTTTGCCCTGGTACTGTTTCTTTTTCAGCTATTTTAAGATCCTAGTGAAATGCATATTCTTTTCTGCCAGAAACTGGAGTTGCCCTTCCCACAGTCTTTTTACCATATCATAAGTTAAGATAGAGAAGTCCTATTAGCAAAAATCACGTCTTCCTCTCATCTGTCCTTTACATTTGCTCTAAACTCCAGTTGCTATGGCTTCTAGCCCTTTCTTTTGGAGACATTTTTCTGTAGCTAGCTAAATCAGCAAGCTCCCTGTCTAAATGTTTCATTTATATTTCTTCATCTCTATGTCTTGAAATGCTTGTACCCCTGCTCTTAGTCACCATTTAGTGAAGTAATGCTTTGTATTCCTTAATCTTCTCTTGTAATTCAATCTTCCAGCTTTCATTTTTTTTCTCTTTTGAATTCTCTCCAAAAAAACTCTTTTTTTTTTTTTTTCTTTTTTTTTTTCCCCTCGTTCTGGGATATGTTTAAATGTACATAATGTGATAAGCACAGTTTTACCAGAAGCCCGCAGAGGGTAGTTTTTTTCTATTTCTTTTGGTCAACGGCCTTTTCTTTTACAGTCAGAAACTGTCAAGGGAGGGTCAGGTTTCGGGATGGGGGGGTTGCTGTTTTGGTGCATGGAAAATTTTGTACAATTTTTTCCCACTCTTGCTTTTCAGACTTGCTCCACATCACTGCACTTCTTTCTCATCTGCTGTAGTTCTGGATTTTTTTTCTCCAGATGGATTGCATGTATTCTAAAGGTTGCTTTTTTCATCTTTCTTGCACATGTATTTATAGCTTCCAAAAACCTTTCCCCCACGTTTTAAAATCCATCCAGTCTAGCAGGATTTGCTAACTATTTTGCTGTTTTCCCCTTTCCCACGTCATGTTTAAAGATGTTAAAAATGTCTTATTTCTGACTGCTTTGGACTTGGAGCTTTATGCATGCTTGACAGGGTCACAGCTAGATCAGTTTGAATTAATTTGGTTAAAGAACCTTCCTGTTGAGTGATGTTGAATATTGTTTCAGCATTTTGGTGTGCTGCTGGTTGTCTTTGTGGAGTCCATAGAACCAAGCCTGGAAAGCACACAGCTTTTAATTTCATAAATACTACCTCCTCCATCTAGATGTAAATATTAGTGTGTCCACCACAGGTATTTCTTCTGCCTTGAGTTTTGCAGTAAGACTGCTTCATAAGTTTGTAATACTTTTCAAAACATGTAAAATGAAAATAGAGTTTTAAGTAGGTAACTTTATCATTTCTTAGCACACCGTCTTTACAGTGGCTGACATATTCATATTCAGTTGAGTAAAAATCTGCTTATAGCTTGGCCAGCATGCAGTACAAAAAGGTTTAGGAAACCTGGTGAAATTATCTTCTTTAATATCTAATTTAATATGCACCTTAGAGAGAATCAGAAAGCATTTTTGTTGCCTTTCTGCCAACAGCTTGTAATACAAAGCACTTGTTACTCAAACTCTTAATTAAAAATGAGTCAGAGCCGCATTTGAAGCAATATTTTGTGGATATTTTAATTATACACTACTCCAAAACTCCCAAAAGAAATACTGCATTACATTTCTTGAGAATTCTTACAAGTTGTTTGACAATTCTTCCTTCCTTCCTTCCTGCTTGCCTACCTTCCTTCCTTCCTGCTTGCCTGCCTTCCTGCCTCCCTCATGGCTTTGGATTTGCAGTCAATGAGCTAGAAGAGTAGGGCTTGGCAACATGGCCTCTAAGCCACTGCTGACAAGTGAAATACAGTGATTATTTCTGATTCAAGTTAACCCTTCTTCCACATCCTTCACTAGCAGTCAGTGGAATGCAGGTTTCTATTGCTTGGAGAGTTTCTTCCATCTTGTTAAAATATAAATTTTGAAGATGCAATAAATTAATTTTGTTACATGAAACTTTAATACATTTAATTGTACTAGAAATCCACTGGCCATTGATGAAATTTTCTGAGAACTGCAGCACCTCTGGATTGTACTAGGGAGCACCTTGGTTATACAAGTGTGCATTGTCCGTGTACATCTTGCTCCTAATATTTCAGAGAGATTGGGTAGAGTTCACAACAGGTCAGGACTGTCGTGATTTGACAGTTACAAATTGTGTTCAGAAATAAAGTCATAAATTGTCATCAAATGTGGTAGTTGTGAGCTAGAGGTTCATGCTTTTTCTGTTCACTCCCTTCAGATTGGCCTGATTAGCATTTCACATGGAAACCTGGCTCTGCTAAAGAACAATTTTTAAACTTCAGTCTGAAAAACAAAAGCTCTCTAATAGTGTTGACTTTTAACAGGAGTGGTATGCATGAACTTCAAGTGTTTGTTGCTTGTGTTCTTGTAGGATTTTTTTGCAAATCTCTGAAATTTATCTGTAGCTGGAGAGTACAGGGAAGGAGTTGCTTTTAGCAGATCTCTAGCTTGGGGGTGGTACAGATAGCAGTGATGCTGGGAATTGTCAGCAATTTGAGTTTCAGAGATAGAAAGCTTGGAGACAGGACTCCAAATGTGGAGTAAGGATAGGTTATGTAGCCTATTTTGAAAACATAGGTGGAATTCATCTCTAAATAGAGAGTGTCTGTTTTCAAGCTGTTCGGTCTAGGGTGATTCCTGAATTCCATGTGCTTTCAAGCATATATGGAGGTTAAAAGACTTAGAAGAACATGAAATTAGAGCCTTGTTTGGAGCTGAAGATCCTTAGAAACATGGAAGAGTAAGGATCATATTGCCCTGGAACTGATAGCAGTGGGTACTAGTGAGAAAGACAGCCAGAAGGTAGTTTTATTTCTGGCATTCACAAATGCTGATGTCCCTGCAATGTTTAATGTTTTTCATTTTACCCAGAGGAAGATAACTTGGAAATATGAGCAAAACATGATAACTGGAATCCAAATTAAAATAAAACCTTGAAAGCAGCCTTTAAGTTGAGGATACAAAAAGTGAGGTAGGTGATAGAAAAATTTGATTGACATGAAGCTGAAGAGCGAATCATACAATTTGTGGGGATAAAGTGACTTAACCAAGCCCCATCTCAAATGCTGCACTGTGCTTTGAATGTGGAAAAAATTCAGGCTGTGGAGATCCAGAATTAGTTCTTGACAAGACTGCTGCTATTTGGGAAACATTCCGATTAAATGGTCGGTCAATAGCCTGGATGGAACAGAGTATGTGTACGTTTCCATTGTAAACAGATGGAGAATTCCAAATACCACAGGAAGAAGGGCCTGAAACAGAAAGACTTGCAGAGTTTTAGCACAAGGCCAAGCTTTTTTTGTTTTAGCATATTAACTCTTAATGAGGACAATGCACAGAAAATGTGAAAAGATGCACAGTTTTACTGAGTGCTGTTGCATTCTGAGCTTCATGCAAGTGTCAGTAGAATGTATCCAGTGTGGTCTGCAAAGGTCACTCACTGACTCTCTGGGTGAGCTATGTGTGCTCCTGCAGCCATAAGCGACCAGGCTTTAAGCTTGAAAGCAAATACCCTGCGCATTTGCTTCACTGGGGCAAAAAAGTTCGTTTTGTCAGAATCCTTGGTAATGTGAAAAGAAAATTGGGTAGGAGAATATGTGGAGATGTCTTACTGGAACGCATTACCTTCAGTGGAAGACTTCGTATGAACTAACATATCTCTGAGAAAAAGAGTAGTTTGCAAGAAAGTACCAACCTCTTGCTGTGTTGTTGAAGAAGAATGTGTTGGTGTGGTCCCTTGAGTCTTCTTTCAAGAAAGATTTGACATCTTCAGGTCAACAGGGTGATCTTCTGTTGACTCCAAGTAGAACTGCAAATAATGTATCCAATTAGTGCCCAAAGAAATTTTTCACTCTTGGCAGAAGTCAAACCACATAGATGTTTTTTAGACTTTCAAAAGGCCAAGCAAAGTCACAGACTGCAGGCACTTGTTGATACTAGGAAGAGGACATGGGAACACGACCCTTTTTTACTGAAATAGGAAATCCCTCCTTTAACAGAGAGGAGCACAATTGTCTGGTTGAGACCAAATAGTTTATATATTCTGTGTGGTGGCAGATTCTGTCAGGTATCTTTAGGAAAACAGATCATATCCAAAACACATGTTGGTAAACACTGCTTATGTAGGGGGCTGTAAGAAAGCTGTATTCAACATCACTGGAAAATGCAGCACCACCTTGGGGGTGCAGATGGCACACAGACTTGCACAGTTGTGCACATTTGAGTATGGATGCAGAAATATGCAGGAATAGTATGTCGTAAGAGTTAGTTATGTTGCTGTCTTGACCAATTCAGCTGTGTTTGCGTGAAGCCTGCTAAGACAGAGGAAACTGTAAAAACTCATTAGAACCCTTCATAAAATACTGTGTTAATATCTCATGTGATGGTTAAACACAGAGCAATGTCTGTTTTAGCAAACTGGTGTGAAGAAAAGGCAAATGACATCTCTTCAGGATGTTTTTACTTCATGGGATGTGAAACTGAGAGCCAAGACATTTTGTTTGGTATTTGGAGAGCAGAGCTCTTTAAGTTCAGATAAGGCCTTGAGCCTGTTTGCCCCACAGTAGCTACTGTTAGCTTCGGTGCAGTTTGGTACATAGTTTTAACTAGATTTAAGAAATTATGGCAAACATGGTTCCACATCTGAGATTATTTATGTGCAGTCATCTTGCCCGAGTCATTTAGGGGGAAGGGAGCCAAAGTGAATTACTACCAATTTGTATTGAACTGGGCATGGGCTGAGAAGAAATTGCTGTTTGCAATTTCATAAAAACTTTTTTCAATACTTCTTCCTTGTATTGTATCTTTCTTGTATTCTTCCTTGAATTAAATTTGAACCAGCTCTTTCCTCCAGTGTTTATTCCTTCCAGACATGTAGGCAGCTGTATGACAGCCTCTTTTCACCTAGATGAGGATGCATGTAGCTCTGTCATCAACATATTGTTGACATTTGATCTCGTATGCCATTCTACTGAGGCTCAGCAGATGGAGTACAGAGTGGAATGGCAGCTGTGCACAAATCCTTTGCTCATTGTCATTGAATTTTTAACACACTGTAGATGTTGCTGTTACAATCTCAGCATGACATTTAATGAGGAATTCACAGATAGTGGTTTTGGTTTGCAGTCTGAGTTAAGGGCAAAGAAGAAAAAGTTTGTCATTCCTTTTGCCAGAGAAGTGACCGTATCTTTATTAGATTGATCCAGCATTGAGAGCTGTTGGTGATTTTTGGAAGAGAGAGTAGCAGTGGGGCACAGTCCTGTTCGCACAGTTCAGGTCTGTGCATCTGTGCTGAATATACACACACACGTATCTATCTTCTGTCACTCCAATCCCTTTGGCATTCCCGTTTCTCTCCTTTCATCTTTTCCAACCATGTGCATGTGCAAATGAAAGGATAATTGTTTTGTTTAACAATTTCTTGCTTACTCAACCCTAGGTTTCAGATCCAGGTTTGGACCAGTTCCCTAAGGGGGTTTTTGGAGCTATTACCATGGTTTTGCATCCTTTGGAAGACAGTAGTAAAATAATGAGCCACTTCACTGCTAGTGTGTTATTTTCCTGAGTGAGAACTTTGTTACCTAAGATGATCGATTTCTTCATAAGACCTTGTTCCCACTAGTTATTTTTAAATGTAGTAGTTGCATGGGAGGCCTGTGAAATAAAGTACCAGCTGATAATGCAAAGAGCTCACCTAAAGAAAGAATGGATTAGGTGTGCTTTAATGAGACTTCTCTGAATTTGAAATATCAGCAATAAATTATGTGATCAAGTAGGATCAGAAAGAACCAACAATCTTTTACATTTGCAGAAAGTTTCTCATTCCATCCAACAGGAATTTCTGGTGCTGACCTGTTTTAGGAATTGGATCAACTATCCGCAGTTAAGGTTTCAGTTGTTGCTGAAAATTAAGAGTTCTTATTTAATTTGCTATGGCTCAGAAAGCAAAGCTAGGATTTTCTGCATGGACAACAGGTGCAGAAAAAGGCAGAAAGAGGTTTGTTATATTGGTAAAGACTGAAGAAAAATTTTATATATAATCCTATTGTATCTGAGGAAGATAAATGGAGTTGAAAAAAATTTTATTTGTGCTGAGCATTGGACGATAAAATCCATTTGAGGATAGGACTGACAAATCCAAAAAGATAAGTGCATTATTTTTCACTTCTTCCATTTTAACAGAGAAGATGTATTGGAAAGATGTGTATGTTGTTAGCAGGAATCAGCTGTGGGGGAGGGGTTGAGCAGCATAGACCAACCTGCCTAATAAAGGAGGGACTGGGAGCAAAAAAGCAAATCTTTTCCCCTGTCTCATCATGGAAAATGAGTGCCTTTTTCTTTGTATCTGCATATAGGCACAGAGACTCCTTCCAAACAAAGGGGACACTTGCTATGTTTCAAAACGCTGGTATACATTGTCTTATGAATAAATGTCTTGAGCAATCAGTCAGTTATCCCAAGGAGTGTTTGTTTTGCTTTGCTTTGCTCTGCTTTAGACAAGCTAGACTTGAATTTTGCTGTAGAGGGCTCTGGGGTTTGTGGCAGGGCAAGTCTTAAGCCTCAATTTCATCATCTTTTGTGAAATTCTTTAATAGAAGGCAAAGTAAAGAATGTAATCTAAGCAAAAATATGGTGTTATTTATTAAGGAGATTAGGTCAGAATGTCTTTTTCTTATTATACTTCTGGGCCTTCAAAAAACAAACTAATTGACTGCATAATACAAGTCAGTGATGCAGGTGGCTTACTGGCAAAGGACATGTGGCGTATTCAGTGGAGTGGTAGATGGTTTATAGAAACTTACCTGATACCTTGGTGTCAGAGCTGTACTAGTTAACATGTTGACATTATAAAAATGTCAGGTAAGATATTTCAGTGGCAACACACTATTGGGAGGAGGAAAAAAAAAAGATAATTAATTGATTTAAATGCTCTCTTGTCAAGGTTCTTGTAATCAAAAGAAATGAAGTCAAACTTGCTCTGCTTATGCCTTCATGCTGTCACTGCACCTAATCTGCTGCTCTGGCAAACACTATTGGAGTTCATAGTTTTATGCATTTGTTTTAATGCTCTTTGATTAGTTTCAGACTGTGTGTAGGCCTTACTTGGAAATGTATTTCAGTGAACTTAATACAGTGTTGTGGATTGGCTGTGATTTTAGGACTGCATCTGTGACATATTTCACACAGCTTAGATTGCTAAAGTATGAAGTACCTGTGCTGGCCAGAGTCCCTGGTATAGCTGCAGTTGTACTGACAAAGCTGTGCAGCCTCTACAGTCACTGTGATAGTATAACCCGTACCCATATGAAGAGCACTTTGTTTACCAATACAAACTTTGCATCTGTGTAGGTGTGAGGTACAATTGTTGGCTGCACAGTTATACTCATCCGGCAGAGATAAATTATCCTTTTCTGAAGCTCTTCCTCTGCAACCCAGGTCAGAGTAGCTGCAAAACTGTGTATTTTACCAGTCCTCAAAGAGGTTTCTGTAGTGTTTAACACATCAGATATTTCTTTCCCTGTGTGTTTTCGTTGTCTGTCAGCCTTTGGTGACTGTGTTAATTCAGTTGAAAATTAATAATTATGTTTTAGGCTGGTGGTTTATAAGCCCTTCTTATCTGCTTCAGGGATAGCACAATCTCCCCATGTAAAGGAGACAAAAGCTGCACTGTCTCCCCAAGTGGTCTTTATCAAGGTTGACCTAATAGCCAGCTTGCTGCTTAGGCTAAGCAAAGGTAATGGCTTAAAATTTATTGGCATCTTGAAAGCAGATGCATCTAGTCGAGAGCAGAAGTGTCTCTATTAAATTAAAAAAAGATAAAAAGCAAGAGTTCCTGCTGAGTTTTCCTACCCGCTTGTGCCAAAACTTTTCTCTTCTCTAGCTTCAAAACATGTTTGTTCTTTCTTGAGTGCCAGAGAGAAGAAAGATCTCTCTCTGCCAAACAAGTAATGTTCAGCACTCCCCTGCTTTTCATTGCTCTCCTTAGAGGTGGGAAGGCCCTGAGCAAAGAGGCGGCTGTGCAGATGATGGGATGCCTCCGCTTTGGCCAGGCGCGGTACCGCTTGGATCAGGCGAGTGCTGCAGCACCGTCGCCAACTGGCAGCAGTAGCACAGACTTGGGGCAGCCTGCTGCTGCTTTGATGACTGACAGGATCCTGGCGATTGCTCTGTCCAGCTTTTTAGTGTTGCCACATGCCAGAAATGGGGGGGAAGGGTGGAATTTGATGTTATTAAAAAGCAGCAGCTTCCCTGGGACAGAGTGGGAGGGGAAGATAGAAGGACTAGCTCAATAACGAGGATGTAGCAGAGACTTTTAGCAAAAAGTTTTCTTACCCCTCCAGGGCAGGTATAAATTAACTGTCTAGCTCTGTGCTTATGTATTGTGCCCTGGGTCTGTCAGCTTGACATTGAGGAAGAGATCATTGGGAAAGATTCCTTGAGGCTGTTGATTGTCATGCAGCCTCTCCTGGCACTCTGCCATAAGTAAATACCTAAGTTGGTGGCTGTGACAGGTGTGACAGTACTGATGTGACAGCAGTGACAAGTTGGAGGGGAAGCAGCAGCAGTGGGCTTGAGGTGGCCTTTGCACTCCAAATGTAGCTTGTTTGCTGAATAGTTTGAGGGCCTATTTTTTTCTTTTCTTCATGCCTTATAGCCCTGCTTTCTTTGAGCCATCTTTTCCTGTGGCTCTGAATTGATGAAAGGAGCTTTACAGAGTTCAGTGCATGATGTACATGCCCACTCCTGTTGAGTGAGGATGGAAAAGGTACGCCAAAGAGATAAGTAGTTGCTTCTAGTACAGTTTTTGGAAATAGAAAAGTGCAGACATTAATTGCTCAACCAAATCTTTCCCCACGCTTCATGATTACAGAGATGTAGAATGGAAGCAACCAACTTGTTTCTTTAGTGAGTATTGCTTTCCCTTGGTACGAGTTGCCTTTTGTGTGGAAGTTTAGGTACCTAGACAGTTTTGGTTTTTCTAGAGGAAGACTTTTTACCTTCCTTACATCCCTTGAACTCAAGGAGAGATGGATTCCTTGAAATGACAGAAGACTGCTGGAATCTCCAGCAAAATGTGGAGAGATCACCAGAGACAGGGTTTTCTACAAACATAAGCACAGGTCGAGCAACTGTTCTGTGTAATTCAGGCTGGGTTATGGGACCCTGAAGGGAAGGAGTAGGACCTGTCATATGTACTGAAATGACATTTACATGTCATCGTTGTTGCAAGAAGAGAACAGCTTGCTATACATATGTTACCTGTTCGGGCTTAAGCTTCCATAGGTATGTTCTGAAGCTCGCACTCCTCAGACTTCACAGTGTTTGTGTTTAGAGAAACATACCATTCAAAACTATTTCAGAACAGCATCTGGAAATAAAGGCAGCTGCCAACTTCGTAAAATGCTGAATTGCCACGTCTGGTGGTGTGTCTGTGTATTATTGAACTGGTAGTATAGTGATGCTAAGAGCAAGTTTGACATTGGTTATGGTGAAGAGCATGGAAGCTTTCTGTGGCTGCTGATGGTGATTATGGGCTGATAAAGTGTGGTGCAATGTGATATCTCCTAACCAAAACTGCCACACTACTAAAAATAAGCTCTCTGGAAACTCTGATAGACTATGGTGAGCACCTTAAAGATCACTTTAAGTGATCATTAGTTCACTTTTACAGCAGTGTTTCTAAACTGATTCCTGAACCCTTGGCTGTCAATGTGGCTGTTACACATGGCCTGCAGTAAATCTGTGAACCAGCCCTAATGAAAAGAAACTGTTGAATTATCAACTTCATGCATTTGTATTGTTAATTTTAAGAGTTTGAGGGCTGACAGCAATCACTTGACCTAGAAACTGGAGAGTTGTGTTTATGTAGGATTCCTGTAGTAACCTGAGTATTTTTCCTAGAAGTTCAGAATTACAAAGCATGAACAATCCACTGGCAAAGAGGTATGATCAGTCTGTGGTGTGTTGTCAGGCTGGCTACTTTGATTGAAATATCTCAGTAACTTTTTATAAGATTTAGCAATGGAAACAAGAAGACTAAAAAAATCCAAAAGGAATTAGCGGTGATCTTTGGCAAATAATGCCTCCTGGCAGAGTTCTGACCTTCTTTGAAGAGAAGGACCTGCTGATGTTGAAGGAACTTGAATTTTTTTTCCACTCTCTGTATAGAGTAGGGGGTCTTGCTAATGGATGCACTTGCAACAGACAGCCTGTATGACTGCATCAGATTGATTAGCTGGGTCCTGGTTACTGCTGCGAGTGGTGATTATGCCAGTACAGCTGCTTTCTCTTTTTATGTACTAATTACCACACGCACGGATGTCATCACCCTTAACACTGCATGGAGTTGTCCCATTAGCGTGGGAGTGGGAAGCAGCAGGGGAGGGGAGCTCTTCAGCATGACAAGCTGTTTAGAATTGAATGGAGTGGAGTGGAATGATGAAGCAACTATTCCGATGCAGAATTTTAAAGCTATCTTGTCTTTGAGATTCAGCCCTCAGCCAGCACTTTCAGGTTGTCAAAAGCAGACTCATGTCCTTGGAGGAGCGTTTTCCATGGGGTGCTGTTTACTGCAAAGCAGTAAAGCTCAGCTGTACCCAGCAAGTCTCCCACCTTGCCGTGGCTGGTTATGGAGCGTGTGGGACAAGAGCTGTGCAAGCTGACCTGCCAACTGGGGAGAGCTTGCTGCTAGCCCAGGAAGGTGGTGGCTTCTTGAGATGTGACAAAGCCATTCTCAGGAGAAGAGAAACTGTTTTGTTTCTGACTTGCCAAAGAAGGATATGATGGAATACCGTTGCAGTCTTGAGAGATTCATAATGCGTATTTTATGAATTTATGCTCCTGGTTCTGGCAGACCCCTCCCTTTCCCCTCCTTCCTCCTCCTCCTCCAAATCCAATCTTCCCATCTCAGAGTGCACCCTAATCTCCATGGTAACAAGTGTTACCATAGTACATCTGATTTCCCCCCCTTCTGTTTCTCCCCTTGCCCTTCCTGCTGCCCCAGCAAGCAAGGCAGGGTAGGGGAATGGGACAGATGTGACAGAGATGGGTAAGACCTAGCTAAACCCCTAAAGACCTGTTCCTTCTGCCCAAACTCTGAGCTTCTCTGAATACACTAACTGCTGAGAGCCAAGACAAAGAGTGGCCAGCTTCTGCCATACAGAGAAAGATGTTTTTCTGTCTAATGAGGCCTCCTCAGAGGAGCAGTTGAATTTGTTGCTGGTGATGGGAAATGATGTAGCTATATTGTTTTGCTCTGACTTACTTTGCATATAGGATGGTCAGGATGAAGGTTCTGGGTACTAGCTATTGGAGGGCACACAGATAAGTAATCCCTGCCTCAGGATTCTCAAGTAAATTGTCAAACAGACAAGACAGGCAGTGGGCAACAGAGCTATGGAGAAAAACAGCCCCAGTTTGTTATGATAGCTGATGAGTCCCATCCTAATGGCTTCTAATTATTTACTTCAAGTCACCTCAGCAGTGCAGTAGTGGTTGATCTGCATTCCCCTGAACATTTATCCTGTTGTTCCAGCATACCATCATTCCCTTTCCTGCGTACTGGTTCACCACCATCCCCTTTTCTGTGGAGTCTGGAGGAAAGGTTTTGTGATGGTTGGATGCTTGCCCACCAGAAAATCTAATGAAAACCTATCTTTCACCTTGGACTTATCCCATTGAAAATCCAGATTCAAAATCTGTGTACTTGCAGTGATGACAGGTCTAAATACTAGCTAAATTTCTGCAGAAATTCTCTTAATGATTTGGTCTTGTAAATGCAGTCTTCAGTCCTACCCTTCTGAAGTCCTGATACTTTAATGGCCCAGTATGCTGAAGCATCTTGTCCCTGTCTATTCTTGGTAGCCAAACTGACTCATTATTGCTTTTTTCTATTTCCCATACCTTTGTTTTTATGATTTCCATGTGTCATATTTTTGGGCTAAATGAATTGTTGTCAGTATACCCAGTTCTGGTTGCTGGATGCCCCACAGCTGTGTGCCAGTCAGCCTATTAAACATTTAGGGGCACATGTATGTGCATTTATAGCAGCTGCTTACTCTCACTGCTGATTTAGTGGTTTCTTGCAACATCTTGTAAAGTGACATGTCTCTATGGCCATCTGTGCTGCTGCAGGGAAATTGCACATTTGTTTGAGCCGCCTTGGCTCTCCTGCCTTGTATTGTCCTGTCAAGTAATCTCCTGTTATTGTTCCAGAGAGTTTTCAACGTTCTGTACCCAATGCCTGCCGACCAGAGAAGACACGTCAGCATAAACTCTGCTCGCTGGCTGCCTGAGCCAGGCCTGGGATTGGCATATGGCACCAACAAAGGGGACCTGGTGATTTGCCGACCAGAGTAAGTGCTTGCTTTACATGGAGATACTACACAGAGATAGAACTGCTTTGGCCATTCTGTTCTCAGGGTAGTGGGGATAACGTGGCTTTTCTTCTGCTTGAGGGATCCAAAAAACCCAATTCCTAATAGTTCTTTTGGACTGCCATAGTGTTTACCTGAGTCTCTTAAAATCAGTGTTTGTTTTGCTGATGGTAAACTTCTGACACTGTTTGAAGTACATCTCATTAGCTCATGTTATTTCCCATGTCTTACTGGGATTTCTTGATCCTTTATTTCTTATATGACTAGTGCAGTGTCTTTCAGCCTCTCTGGATTTATAGACTTCTAAAGGTTTACAGTGACAGGAAATTTGAGTTAGTAATATGTTTACTTTCCTCAGCTTTCAAGGACCTCTTGAAGTCCACCAACCAGGTTGAAAGCTGCTGACAAATACTTGTTACAATATTCAAGCAAGAGAGTCTATGAACTGCAAAGGTTTTTGTCATGATTATGAGCCAGGCAGTGAATTATTTTGGTGTCCTCACTTAAAGCCCAGTGGTGTGACATGTACATTTCAGTTCTCTTTAATTTGTATAGAGCTGTGAAAAGTGTAACTGTCCCTTTGTAAGCTTGCAATTCAACACAAGCTAATTTAGATGTGGTCTGACACAGATGATGACAGTGAAACATACTGCTTTCTGTGTTCTTGGGGAGTGTCTGTATCATACTTTGTTGAGACCCTTCTCTCCATTGTGTTGTCCAAGTGTTCTTTTGGAACCGTGTTTCTTTTATGCTGCAGGAACACTCGAAGGGTTTCTCTGCTTCGGTTATTTCCTGGTACTAAACAACCTTGGTATTCTTGGGTTGTGCTTCACATGTTGAAGTTCCTTGGAACTTAAAAGCTGGCAGCTAGAAACTTGCAGCACTGCTGGTGATGGTACCTCATGCATGTGGACTCCATCTGTTGTGCCATGACATCAGGCATGTGGTGCTTGAGGAGAGTCGTATTGCCAGTTTAGAATCACTAGCTTAAATCAGAATAAATATATACAATTGTAACAGTGACTAATTCAACACAGCCTTCTGGTGAAATCTGTGTTTGGAATTCAGATTGGACCAGTTTTGGTAGAAGAGAATGCCTATGCTTTTCAAACAGCCTCTTGTTCTTTTGAACATAATCTTTCATCAAGGCCTTGTTTATACATGAAGTTCTACAAGATATTGTTACAGAATAAGCTGTAATCACTCTCTTTCAGGATAAGTGGCTTTCTTTAAGAACGGTTGCTGTATTTTCTAAGCAGAAGAATTATTCAAGAATAATGGCTGTCTTCTTGAACTTGAGAGTTATTCCAAGTTATTTTCAGTATAGAAAAATGATGACGATCTAGTCTTCTGATTATGGTTCATGAGATGAACTTGGATGAGAACCCAGGGAAATGAAGTCTCCCTAAGGGTGGCTTCTTTGATTGAATGCTGCAGAGTCAAGCTTGGTTTGGCTGTCCTGGTTTCACACACCCCACATTACATTTCCTCTCCAGTGCTTGCAGTACCCCAAAGCTGAGTGGCGTGTCTCTTCTTGGCACCTCACTAATTATAGACTCAGTATGAACGCTTCCATGGTATGTTATGGAAGCACAATCGGCCTTTCTGCAACATCTGTGTAAAACCTTCTTAGCTCACCATGTTAATTATGCACAGTTCCAACAAAAATAGATGTTTTGTATGTGAACATGAAGCAAGGTGGCTGCATATGTGGGAGATTTATTGGGGGGTTGATGAAAATGCTTCACCAGGTTTCCTGCTGGTGGATTGGAGTGATTGATGCTTCTGGTAATAATTGTAAACATCACATGGACTGGTGGGTTCTTTCTGGAACAGAACACCTGATGTGTTCTGATCTCGACTGCACCATTTTATAGACCAACAGCAGTCAAGAGTGACTTGTAAACCTCAGCACAAAGGTGTAGATATTCACTGAGCTGTATGTGTTTTAGTAAGGCAGTTCCTATATTGGAACTACAATAAATCTAGTTAATTTGTGAAGAATTAGGATTAGACCAAGATCAGGAAATGAGCAGGTGAAGTCCTGGCTAAAGGAAAGAATACAACATTATTGACATTGGGACTCTGTCACAAAAGAGGTCATTGGGCTTCTTTAAAACAGTTTTGGTACTGGTTGATTAATGCTATTTACACTAATGGCTTGTAAGGGTACACTGAATAAATTTGCCAAGAATGTGACATTAGCTTTGTCATTGCAGAGAAAAATCAAAGTATTGCACAGGAATTGGATTGCTGTGAAAGTGACTGGAGCTATAGAAATGAGAACTTAACAGTACAAAGTGCACTTAGTGACTAATTACACTGAGTTCAGTAGATAAAATGATGGAGGAGGAAAAAGACCTGAGGTTTTGGTTGATTGTAGGTGATTAAGCCATCAATACATGAGGCTGTAAGAAAAATTTAGTTCTAGGATGAGATAAAGACACTTAACAGCAGAGATGGCAAAATGTTAATATCGGTGTAGAAGAAGCTAGATAAATAAGCTAGAATAGTTTAAAATCTGCCTTTTAACTGGCACAGTAGCTTAGAGCACTTGATAGTGGGGTCAAGGGAACATTTTGTCTGAGAAAACCTGCAGTGTGGGATCTCTTTCAGGACTAAAGAGGAAAGATAGGGAGAGGATTATATAGCCTTCCATAAATATCCAAGAAGAGAGAACTATTTAAATGTATATCACAGAATGGTTAGGGTTGAAAGGGACCATTGGAAGTCATCTAGTCCAGCCTCTGGTCACCCAGCGTCCTTAGAGCACCTAACTCAGGATAGTTACCAGATGGCTTTTTAATATCTCCAGGGAAGGAGATTGTGAAGTCTCTCTGAGCAACCTGTTCCAGTGCTCAGTCACCTGCACAATAAAGAAGTCCTTCTTCATGTTTTGGTGAAACTTTGTGTTCCAGTTTCTGCCCATTGCTTCTTGGCGTTTTGCTCAGCACTGTCAAGAAGAGCCTGGCTCCATCCTGTTGACACCCTCTCTTCAGTCCCCTAGTCATCTATGTAGCCCTCCACTGGACCTGCCACAGGAGCTCCATGTCTCTCTTGTCCTGAGAAGCCCAGACCTGGACACAGTGCTTCCAATGTGGTCTCACCAGGGCTGGGTAGAGGGGAAGGGTCACCTCCCTTGACCTGTCAAAGAGATTTCAAAGCTCTTCCTAGTACACCCCAGGATCCCATTGGCCTTCTTGGCCACAAGGGCACTGCTGGCTCATGGACAGATTGTTGTCCACCAGGACCCCCATGTGCTTCTCCACAGAGCTGCTTTCCAGCAGATCAGCCCCCAGCATGTGCTGGTGCAGGGGGTTGTTCTTTCCCAGGTTCAGGACCTTCACATGCCTTTGTTGAGTTTCAGTCAGTTCTTCTCTGCCCATCTCTTTTTCCTGTCAAGGTCCTTCTGAAGGGCAGCCCAGCACTCAGGAATATCGGACATCCCAGCTTTGAGTCATCAGTGAACTTGCTGAGGAGGCATCTGCCCCTTCATCCAAGTCATTGATGAATAAATTAAACAGTACTGGCCCAGTATTAACCCTTAGGGGACACCACTAGTTACAGGCTTCCAACTGGACCCCGTGCCACTGTTCATGACCCTCTAAGACCTGTCATTCAGCCACCTCAAAACACCTCTCCATCCTCTCATCCAGCCTGCACGCCCAAGTTTGCCTATGAGGATATCATGGGAGACAGTGCTACAAGGCTTGCTAAAGTCAAGTTAGACAACATCCACTGCTCTTCCGTCATCTGTCCAACCAGTATTCCCATTGTAGAAAGCAATCAGGTTGGTTAAGCATGATTTCCCTGTGGTGAATCCATGCTGACTATTCCAACACCTCTATAAATGGAAGTATTTCAGCTCTCATCCAGGTGAGCGTATTGCCACCTGGCTTCTTCAGTACTGGGTAATGGGACTAGCAGTTTGGAACTAGATACATAAATATATATATATATGCTTTTTATTAGAGAGCAAAGAGGCACAAATTGACTATGACTAGGTCATCACTGCGAACTAGAGGAAGGTGGCAACCAGGTAATTTCTGCAATAGCCTGTACATTGGCTGGGTGGATGCAAGAGACTCAACTGTTTGGAAATGCAGCTTGGCTTGCAGAGACAAGTGTATGACTTGAATACTTGTGACTGAGGGTGAAACTGAACTGCTGAGCCATGAGGCAGGTTTTGGTATTTTAAACCTAGGTGTTGACAAGCTGGCTCTCAGAGCCATTGTGCTTGAGGGAGGTGAGAGCGGATCTGTATGACCTATTAAAAAAACTTTGTGTACTTTTCCCTCTGAATCTAAGTCTCTGAGGAATGGTCTGTGTGAGAGAACCCAGGGGACTGGATTCCTGTGGGACAGGAACTCAGCTTTTAGAAATAACTTCCTCTGCAAGTGACCCAACAGGAGAAACTATTTACTTTTCACAAGTCTGATCTTGGAGCTGGAGCAGGACTCAGGTCTGTGGTTAACAGGCAAATGCTGCTGATAAGAGTGTTGGCTCAGATGTGGTTTGGAAACAGGTTGCAATCTTTATGAGGTTGTGACAGCCTTTTTCTTTTCTGAGGGTCTTGTAGTTCACTCTTGTCCTGGTTGCAAACTGGTAGACCTGCATACACATTGGATCACGAGTCTACTGTCTGCTTGCACATGGCTTCACATTAACACATGGTAATCTGTGCTTTTTGGATTTAAGATGAATTTGTGTTCAGTCCAGAAGTGTGGTATTGAAAGGCTCTGAGGCTGCTGTGTTTTCAAGGGTGGGCACCAGTGAGCTAAATCAAGACACTAAATTGGTAACAGTGACATTCAAGAGCCATGTCACATACAAACAGGAATCCCTTTAGGCACACCACGTGAGGTAGTGTGCTCCATTTAGGAAGTGAAGTGAACTACTGTGTACTACTCAACTGTGGCCTGGAGGTCTGTCACGGGAAGTGACAGAGAGCAGTGTGAATTCCCCCCACTCTTCTGTTGTCCTGCTGCACACTGACTTTTCTGCATGGCTGCTAGTGCTTTTTTAGCCTCTCCAAGAATGTTTTTCCCCTGCTACATGCTACCTGATGTCCTTTGTAACCGTAACCAGTAATAATCTTCAATAAAGTTCTGTACATCTTTTCTTGACTCTGCATATTTCAAGGTTTGATTCAGTTTCTGAATCTTTGGATTTGCAGCATGGAATGAAATCCTCGGTGTCTGTCTTAAATGGTAGAAACACCTCTGCTGAATTAAAAAGGAATTTGATTCTTAGTGCTCATAACCTTTCCTGTCCTGTCACATCCCAACTAGAGCTTTCCCATTTGGAAACATCCCTGGTGGGGCATCTCAAACATGAATTGTCTTGTGAAACATAAACAGGTGAGACCAAAAGTGGTGAGGAGCAGACTGCATGTTGCACTTTGCTGGCTTTGCTTGTGGAGGACTGCCATGAGAGAGAGGCAGAGGATCCAAATATCAATCGTTTGTTGTTTCATCTTGAGTGTCCTCTCCCCTGTGCTCAGGAGCAGGTTCTGGAAGGGCTCAGTGCTCACATGCTTTTGCAAATACTATTCCAGAAACCTCACTGTTCTGAGAAAACTTCAAAACCAAGCTCCTGAAGCACCTTGTCTAAGGCTAGCTTTGTAATGCAGGCATTCACAAGAGAGGAAGGATTTCTTCAGCAGTCAGAGCATCTGGTAATGGAATTCATATACCCCTGAAGATGCATCTGGTTCAGAGGCAGCATCCCTTAGATTTCTCTCATTGGGAAGTAGGTGTGGAGAGTCTCAAACTGATTCAGTGCTATTCAGTGTGCATATTTTAATTCTTTGTGATGAGATCTGCCTCTAACATGAAATTATTCCAGGAAAATTCTCTTTACGATAAATTCCTGTGCATTGCAAGTGATCATTGCATTTATCTGTCTGTGCCAATCTTTTTTTTTTTTCTCTGAGAATGGCATATCCTCCCATCTACTAATGGGGACAATGTGTCTACATCTGGTTATCAGCATTAGTAAAGAGATGGTAGTCTATGCAGCTGCCTGGCAGGTCATGTCTCACCGCTGGCTGGCTCCATTCCTCAGGCTCTGCAGCCTCCAGCCGTGATGCCCCCAGCAGCATAAGCTACATCCTTTGCCTCTTAAGCATAGCTTCTGGAGGATGGAGTAAACAAGGAGACAGAAGGAGGAGCTGTCTTCCCTCATGTGTAACCAAGGGACGTTAGTAACCCTGTGTAGGGAATATTCTCTCTCACAACTGTTAACTGGGATAGCTGGAGATACTGTTTATGTCTGAGTCCTCCCTGCAAATGGCGTTTTGAAAGGCAGCATCTGCACGGGATCTTTAACAAGGAAATGAATGCGTGTCCTGGACTTCTGCTGCCTGTTAACCACAAGATACATTGAATTCTCTAAATGAGGGTAAAAGATGCTTTTGATTGATAAAAGGACTTAAAAGGCAGGAAGATGGCCAATTTTGCATTACAGATGCATCCTGAAAGCTTACATTTGGATTTTGCTATTCATGCATTTAAGAAAAAAACGAAATGAATTCTTTCCAAATTGTGCAGGGAAGCCTAGGTAACCTCAGTGCCAAGAGGCTTCATCATTGCAGATGCAGAAGTAGGGTGCTAATGTGGAGGCTTGAAACAGTATTTCAGTTCTGATACCGTTTTTATTCTGTTTCTATTTCCTTTTTTATATGTGAATGGGATATCCAGGATGACTGATAGCATGAAGTGAAAGTTGCCCTCATAAAATTCCACTTAAAATGTCTATGATTCCTAAAGATAAATTTTGAGAGCTGCTTTAAGTCTTCAGTTATTAGCAAGTTCATTTCCCTCACCCAATTCTTCAAAATACACTGTAGCACTGACTACTTAGTGACATTTGTTTTCCACCATAAGAAAGGGAACTCAGTAAAGAGCTCTGTGTTAAGGAACTGTACCCTGGTACTTACCAGTTTGTATACTGTGTCACTGGCCTTCTGCAGGTCCTAACTAGTTCTCAGTTTGAGTAGCACTCTTTGTAAGAGCACAGCCATGTGCTGTAAAAACAGTTACCAAATGCTTCACTTATATCTATTCAGATCACACCTGCCACCTTTTCTTCCTGTACTTTTTTCTAATTCTATCTTCAAAAGCAGTTAAATTTCATGCAAGCAATTATTTTACTTACTGCCTACTGCATGTGGCTCACTCTTTCATTGTTTCAATATATCTTCTTTTTTCTATTTGCTATATTACTCTCTTTAAGGATAAAAGTTGCACTTAGAAGACGGTAATAGTTTTAAGTGCGACTTTCTTTTTGAAGAATGCTGCTAAGTTGACTTTTTTGCCCTTTTGTAATTTCTTTTTTTTTCTTTTTGCAAGGTATTAAAAAACAGGTGTGAATGACTCAAAAAAGTTAACTTTTAAAAAAATTCTCTAAATGAGTGCAACTAGCTGCTATGTCTGGTGTATCTCTTACTCCCTAATTACACAAGTACCCTTGGATATTTTTTAAGTGGAAACTTCAGAGAAGAGAATTCAGTATCTTGTCCACTTTGAAACATCATGTATTTCTGTTGTTAGCCTCAAAAATGAATAGACCTTTTTTCATTTTAATACCATTTTCCTCATGTTTATTTTTAGAATGTCTTTTCCCTCTTTTGCAGGCCAAGTTCGTCCTGCTTTCTTATAACCTTTCTTTTCTCCATGGATCTATACTAGACCTTCTTTGTTCATTTGTTTACTTCTTTGGTTTTCCAATAAAATTTTCTTTAATTTTCTGGTCTTTAATCCATATTATCTATGGAGTTTTATTTGGTGTCCCTTATGCCTGTTTTTTCCAGCAGGACTCTGCTAATGAATCCAGCTAGCAAATAAAATAACCAATATTTTTATTCATTTTCTTTCCCTGTTTTAAATCCTTCTGCAAATGGTCTTAATGTCTACAAACTGTGAGTAATTGGAGTAATAATTGGGGCTTTTGGGTTCTTGATGATTTTCTTTTTTTCCTATTTTTTTGGAGGTTTCAGTATTCTGTATGCTAAACAGAATACTTTTTAGTTGGCTAATTCCAAAGATGCTGAAGATTAAATATATAAAACTTGGCTTGCCCTGTGGATCTCATTGAGATTAGACCAAACCTGTCGGAACCCACGACATGCCTCTATCTAATTTAGGGGATCAGACACCCAGAAATGGGGGTCCAGGAGTCGAGCTGAGTGCCCCGGAGGGCACTGCCTTTGATCTTTGTCCTTGGAGAACTTTGCCAACTCTGAGAGATGAATTACAGGCCACAAGAGTTTAATATAAGCATTAATAGTTAATTTGCACAGAGTGAAATATATAGAGNACCTGGGGTTTTAACAGCCGTTCCTCTTAAATGTGCAAAGACCAGGATAAGGGTCGGCACACAAACCAAGATCTTGTTTCTGGAGCTTGGCATCTTTGTGTGTGTGCATTCCAATGTTCTATTAAAAATAAGCATTTGCTATGCTTGCTAATTTTAAACATTTATTTTGAAGTTGCTTTCTCCCATTCTAGATGCATTTTCCTGGTTTAGATTGCTGATGTAATATCTACAAAGCAAGCCTACTTCATCAATGTTAGTTTCTGGTAAAACAGTAATGAAAATTTAAATGTGACTGAAGAGTGACTCTGGCTCTGAACACTTGCAGCAGTTTAAGATGTTTTAAGGCCTTAGAAGGCTTAAGCAATTTGCGCTCCCCCAAAGACTCCTAACATCCTAAATTGTCTAAGCCACTGGAAGAGCTGATAGATCATAAACAACTTAAGATATTCTGAGGGTTCAAAGCTTACTTGGAGTGTAGTCTTTAAGCAATTAACAAGCCTGTAGGTTTTTAGAGGACTTAAGCAAGTTATCCATCTTTAGAGTTGGGTGTATGATAATATCAAGCTGAACTGTGCTTGTTTGAAGACCTTTAAGCTGTGTGTTCTGGAATCTGTTAGTTACCTTCCAGAGGGGGTCCCTACCTGGTGCTTGGTGTGGTTGGAGCCAGATAGCAAAGGATACCATGGCAAGATTTAGTGAGAAGAAAATCAGTGAAAATTCAGAAAATTCTTACTTGGTCTATTTCTGCCTTGTTTATTCCAGGCTATTTGGCCTGGGTGCTGTGCTCTTTTTCTCATAAACATGATACAAGTTACAACTTCCTATGTCACGCTGTATGTAAACACAGTGTGTTTACATGACAGTGGTGTAAAAAAACTGAGAAAATCACTTTTAAAAACTGGTGTTTGGGCAGAAAAATGAAGGCTATCTGAAAGCAACTTTTCTTGTCCTTATTCTCAACACAGTTTTTTCTGTGCAGCCTTGCATTCCTTAAGGGCAGCGCTCTCGACCTCAATATTTGTACTTGGGTCCCAAGATGATCAAGCATCCACACTTTCATACCAAACTCTTTTCTTTCTGCTCTGTCATTGTCTTGGTGCTTAATTTCCATTTATTACTCCTGTTGAATGTGTCGGAAAGCTGATTCTTAATTGAAGACTTTCTCCCATGGAATACAGGACAAATTCCTCTTAATGCTTTCTGGTGGTGTGTCATCCATTTCAGCTCATTTTATGAGTCTGCTTATGTTCTACATTTGATCTGTAGGTAGCTTGCAAATGCTGACTCCTGGAAGTCACTTGGTTTTTAGCTGTAGTGGTCCTGTGGATCAGAAGAAACTATTCTGTTTGGGTTCTTCTTGTTGTATTAATCTCTGTTTTCTTTCACTCCCTCTTTTCTCTCTGAGGTATCTACCAGCTTAGCTGACTGATGACTGTCTTCCTTAGCTGAGATACCAAAATTTTGTTCAGGGAAGATAGCTGTTAGGGATGTGCCTTCTATCTAAATCTTCCCCACTGGCCACAAGATCATGGATTGGATTCAGCCTTAGGTGCCCACTGGTAGAACAAACTTGTGTGTGTTCACATTTTTGAGATAGAAGAGCTACTGAATTAGCTACTGGTGCCACCAGTTGTATAAGGCTGACCTCATATAAATGGTGTGAGTTTGAATACAGCATCTTCAAAAATCCCAACATTTAACCTCGCTGGCAGGACTGCACAATCAAATGAACAGGACCAGTCATCTCGCAGAGTGTTCCAAGCTGAGTTGGCACCCTCCCTGAAGCGGGCACACAGCTGCACCAAGCTGCTTGCTGTCCTGCTTCTGCAGCACCTTGGACAATTCAAGTAGGTGTCAGGATATGTTTCTGCATGGCTGCTGGTTTTCACACAGGTAAAATTTGCAGGATTCTGGAAAATTAGTGGGTCGTATCAGTGTAAGGAGTAAAAATGAGGCTGCTCTTAGATGCATCATTCATCTCAATGTGATGAACAGGATAACGTCGTACGTCATTTAAATATCGGTGCTTGTCAATCATAAACTGCAGATCTTGTGTTCTGCGAATTCCTGTACTCGATCTTGTGCTCTTCCCCTGGCTGTTTACATATGGACTGGTGCCAGTGAAGCTGCCACCTCTCCTTGGTCAAAGGGAATTACTGCCCTGCAGAATTACTCCAGAAATCCCATTTGCTGGTTCCATACAGTTTGCACTGCAGCCAATTTTCACTTGGATTTGTCTCTGCACGTGGTTCATCGCCTGCACAGAAAGCTAAATATTTATGAAGTAGGGCGTTAGAAATTATTGTTTTCCTATCTAGGCAGCTGCTGGGAGTGCCAAACTTCGCCTTGTACTAACAATACTGTTGCCTAGCTAATCATGGGAGCTAGGGATGGGCTTGCTGTGCTGATCATCACCATGCTGGCAGAAGAGATAATGAGCTGCTGACAAGGATGCATCTGGAATCTGGCCAGCATTGCATTGCACTGCACAAGATACTGTGTGCTGCTTCTTCATTCCCAAACCAGGACAATAGATTCCTGTTCCTTAGCATAGTATCACCTTGCTCTCTTGTAGCACACTCTAGTTCCTTGATACAGTTTGAATGGCTTAAGAAAGGCAAGTTTACACAAAGAGAGGAAAGCATGTCTTGGGGAATTCAAATTTTTTGTGAATTAATATGGTTTTGTATGTATGCATTTAGTGATCTTGAATGGACTGTATATTTGAGAAGTCAGCTTTAAGGAGTAATTTCTTTTGTGGGGAAAGCAAACTTGGCAGCATGAAAATCAGGTGCATTGCATGGCATCACTGTGCAGCTTCCTTTCTGTGTTGGGCTTGCCACAATCTTCATTCTGGTAATGAAGTTATGCTTGTATTTTCAGATGAGATTGCAGGCAGCAGTGTTGTAATCAGAATTTAATTCGGTACTATAGCAAACAAGTGGGCTGTTCTTGGGCCTTTGCATGTGGCAGGATTTGAAGGAGGAGAGCAGCGCATTTGCTCATTGCTGCTGCCTTCTTAATATTTCACTTAAATCATCCCCTGATAATTTAAGTTAAAAGGTAGTAAGTGCTATTTATGCCTTCCTGGACACGCATACGCTACTTGCAAATTATGGGTTGTTTTGTCTTGCTGTCATGCTCCTGAGCTGTATTGTTATGGTAGAGTTGGAGAATTCTCGTCCTGATCCCTCCTCCTCTTCAACTCCCAATTTTGGGTATGCCAGCTGGGGGGGTTACCCAGATGTCCAAGTCCATTTGTGCTGACCTGTGCTTTGTCATTTTACCCTTCAAATACTGGTTAAGCAAATGCAATAAATTGTGTTTCAGCTTTCTTGTCATATATTCATAACGTTGTCCTTAATTCCTAGTACTTGGGCTTAGTTTCCTCCTGGGGACATAACTGAGCTGTGTAGGTAATACCTCCATGCAGAGGGAGAGGCTGTGCTGAGTTGTTGGCTTTTGGTACTTAACAGGCTCCACTCTGAATCCTTATTTGACTTTCAGCAAAGCCTGCAAGTCTGTGCCCTTCATCCTCTCCAAGCTCGTTAATAATGTGAGCTGGACACAAGTGTGAAGGAAAAGTCTATCTTAGAACAGATCCCTGCTGGGAAATCCAGGCTGTGAGCAGCTCTGCATATAACAAGCTAATGGAAATTTCCAGGGAGGGCTTAGAGAGCTTAGTGACAGCCATAAAAGGGAAGAAAGTAAGAACTTGACTAAGTGGACTTCACTGTCCATGACTGACACAGTGTGGAGAATTGCAATTTTTCACCCTAAAGCCTTGGGCAACAAATGTCCTCTTTACTGCATCCACATCCAAGTGGCAATGTGCTCCATGCTACACAGAGCTTCTACCTTATGCCTTGAAAAATG
Source organism: Dicrurus megarhynchus (assembly GCA_013399195.1). NCBI lineage: Eukaryota > Metazoa > Chordata > Aves > Passeriformes > Dicruridae > Dicrurus > Dicrurus megarhynchus. The sequence continues at coordinate 142,601 of VXAD01012639.1, read as the reverse complement.
TAAAGTGCTTCTAGCATTTCCATGTCTAGAGTTTGATGAAGCAAAAGTTAAATGCTTACATTACCTGAAAAATATTCATTTCTCCAGTGTAAGTTCTGCTTCTTTGAAATGAATCGTCAGGCCTTGATTTGCAAATCTCCTGGGAAACGTACTGTGAAAGGCTGCTCATTTACAAAATTTAAGCAGTATTTTGCAATGGGAGCTAAAAAACCTTTAGGCTTTCTGAAAAGGGAGATTGCACTATTTTAAATAGGTGTGGCTAAACCAGAGCAAGTGTTAAGCTTAATTGAAAATCTGATTTAGATCAAGGTAATTGTGGTTGTCACACACATCTTGTTGTGTACTGAAGTTGGTTTAAGGTGCGATTATGTGATCAAGTTTCTAATGGTGTTAAAACTGGCATTTAGACCACACAGTAGTAGTATTTCTTTGATGAAATTTTGATTTATTAAGAAGAGAAAGTATGATCTTCATATAAAAGGTAGTGCCCAACCAGTGCCCTCTGTTAAGTTCAGGTGTATGCTCTCCTCACTGTATCTTAATGCAGTCTGAAACACCTCTTATAGGCTCAATCAATCATCTAAAGGCTGGAAAACCTAATCAAGAGCAATCTTGGTATTGATCTTAGGGCTGTGAAGAGACCAATGTGAGTTCCAGGTCAGAGATACACAGATGCATACAAAAGAGGACAAAGATGGTGCTGAGGGCCTTTTGGCTTGGAGTCTTTTGCAAGTGGTAGAGTTGGGAAAGGGTAAGTTGCATAGCTGGCCAAAGGAGGAGACTGCTGAAAGGTACCAGTGAAGATGCTTGCTGCTGCAGGGAGTGCTGCCTGTTTATTCTGAGCCACTTCTTTTGTCCAGCAGGGAGACACACACAGGCCAAACTAAAAAGCCAGGTTAAAGTGGTGCTGAGAATGTTGAACTCCCGTTGTGGCCAAGTGTAGTGACCTTGGCTTAAGCCTGTTTATTGGTGTTCCCAGAGTCAGCAGGCAGAGCAGTGGCACCATCTGCTACATCCCTGCTTCTAGGGAAGGAAGGCAAAGCCCTTGATTCTCTGGCAGTAAAGGAGTAGCTAATAGGATCCTGGTAGCAAAGCTCAGTTGATAAATGGCAGTGTTTAAAGCCAATGTGAAAAGTTATGTATTAAATGGAATGTGTTGATTTCTCCATGTGCAAACTGACAGCATACAGTTAGAATGGACTTTGCTGTCCAACAACCCAACTGTACAGTAATGAGACTCTGCAGAATAGCTAGGACGATGGTCAGGAGCTTTTCATCTGATGTACTGCATGTCAGCTTAATACCATGGTGCTTTTGTAGAAGTGAAATTGATCCACTCAAAGAAGTGTGCGTGCAGTAGCTGGACTTCCGGTGTAGTACAGGAACATGGTGTTTGGGGGAAGAGAGGAAACATGGTATTGCCAGCTCTCATCTTGGCCTGGGAGAAGCTTTGTGATCTTCTGGTTTCTTGTCTTTGGAGCTAGCAAGCTGGCAAAGACAAGTAGGGCACACGTTGGCAAGGAATACCAATCCTGTACATAGCTGTAGGGGACCATGCCTGTTCTTTGGAAAGCATGAAGACATGTGGAAGAAGAGGGAGAAGAGCCTGGCTCAGCTTAGCTCTGTTGTGTAATAGCTGTAGACACCAAGCACACTAGACTTCTTATGGAAATTTTGACTACGAGGTCAGAAAGTCTCTCTTGCCTAGGGACTGTGCTGCTTAGCAGACAGCAAACTGTGACAGCTAAGCCTCAGCCAGTGTATTAGGCAGGGGATGAAGCAGCCAGAGGGCCTGGCACAATTTTAGTGACAAGTTACCATCTTTCAATAAACTCAGAAACCTTTATAAATCGGCATCTCACTGGCAGCTGCTTTTGTGGGGTATATGCAGCACAGGACTAGCTTAGCACAAAAAAAAAAAAAAAGCAATGGCTGGTTACATCCTGTAGACTCCATGCGTGATTTTGTTGACCTTATTTTGTTCATCTCTCACCCTGGGTCCTAACCTGGGATGCTGTCACCCTGGCAGCCTAGCCCCAGGCGTCCAGCACACACTGCTTTCCCATTGCAGCATGTCTGACCTGCAGCATCCTCTAAGCTGGGGTTGTTGTCAGTTCTGCTGAGGCATTTCTTTACAGGGACAACAATTTTTATATGTACATAAAACATCTCGTTTGTGCCTGAGGCATAACCAGCTACCAACTACTTGCTGTGAATCCTTCCTTCAGATTATGGGACTACCCCTAGTTCTGAGACGGTCCGCAGGGTTATGGCAGTCCAGCTCTTCAGACACAGTTCCCTTCTGTCTACACAGGACGTTTTTTGTTGGTTTGGCTTTTTTTTCCCCTCACTTGCCTTGCTATGACCACTGCACAGTACTGCTGACTCTCCACCCAGCACCATCAGGTGTGTGCAGTCCAGCAGCCACATGGTAGTACACAGCACCATTTCAAAACTCCCAGGCCAGCTAACGTGAGCTGTCAGCATGGTGTGGCAAAACACTGTACAGAAAATGCCTTCCATGGTAATGTAGCCCAGAGTGCTTCTGAAGGTGGAACACAGCAGTAGGTGGGAGATCTCCGTGCTGCCTTGGACTGCATAGTGAGTGCCCGTTCTCTGACATTTCTGTATGGTACAGAGTAAGCTGGATTCGCTCTCACCCTCTTCTTGGTGGGATGTGTACTTACAGCATTATGGTGGTTTAGTTTCTGTGATTGCCTGTAGTCTTCAGCAATGGTTATTAACCATGTCTGTTCCTGTGAGTAGTAAGCCCTGACTTGGTGTATCTTTTGGGGAAATGCTTCCAGGTTTCCAGAAAGGTTTCCAGAGCGTCGGCTGTTCCATTGTACTTAGTAGCATTAGATGTAAATTTCAAATTTGGACTTTTCAGACACGCATGCTGTTGATGCAGTACAAGTTCTTCTGTGGAAACTTGTTAAAATACCGTCTACATCTGTCCTTGCTCCACAGCGGCTGTCAGTGAGAGGGATGTATAAAGGTTATTTATAGGTAGAATGAGAACCATTTGCAAAGAAATTAAATGTTGAATGAGAGCAGTGTCTTACTGACCATTACCTAGTGCAGGAAGTGCTTGCAGACACCACAGGGACAATTGGTCTTTCAATTCCAATTCTTCGTTTAGTCACTTGGAGTTAGGGTAACGTGATTTCATACACACAGTTGTATGTCTTAATTTCCTGAAAATCTCTCTGCTCCCGTTGCTGTGTCTTGGTGCTAATACTGAATTGAAATGAACGGAATATTCCAGAGCAAAAAAAACCCTTGTGTTTGCAAGGTGGTTTATGGTGATGAGCCCTTTTAATGAAAATGTGAACTGAGCTAGATCTGCAGTTTCTGTAGGGCAGGAATCAACACTGTTCTTCATGTTGTGGGGATGTAATGTGTGCTGGCTTGATTAGTGTCCTGTCATGCTAATATTTTTTCCTTCTTTGGCATTTTAAGGGCCTTAAACTCTGGAGTTGAGTACCACTGGGACCAGCTGAATGAGAACGTCTTCACTGTGCATTCCAGTAGCAGGAACACGGAGCGGCCTGGGTGAGTCTCCTGGGTGTTTGGTTAGAGAGACCTGACCCTTTCCGCTGTTTTTGCTACAACTGACAGCATCACTTCTTTGTTCCTTTACCACTGGCAGCTTTAAATATGCAATTTCCTCCCCCTTTGACATTGCCTAGTTGGGTCACCTGGCCTTCTTCCAGCAAGTGACATTCAGTGCCCAAAAGTGTCAGTAATAGTAAAGTACATGTGTCATTCAGGGCCCCAGTAACAGCTGTGGGAGGAACATGTGGGGCTTGATGCATCAAAAACACCATGTAAAGCAAATGGCCTTTGGAGGATAACTGAAGAACAGGGGAATTCACAGAGAAAAGGGCAAATCTGTGGTGCCGACCTGGTGACTGATTTTAATCTTTTTAATTGCTGGTCATGGGACAGTTGTTTCTCAGCAATAAACTCTAAAAATAACGCTGAATCCCTTGATGGCCCCATTGGCTGTTTCACTCTGTCCAGTAATGCACATGTTGTTGTTCTAAACACAAGGGTGATGCTGCAGTCAATTGCTTCTTGCCATAGTGACAAGTACTTCTCCGTAAGCCAGCTGTTCTTAGCAAGAGGGTGATAGTTGTGTTTCTGAATTGTGAGCTTCAGCATCCCGAGGAAGTTGTGAGCTTGTTTACAGGGCGAATGTCTGGGCTGTCCTACAGCCTTGGTCTGATTGTGGGTGAAAAATAAGCAGCAGAGATTCTTTACTCTGCTGTATGAGTGGATATTGCCACTACTTAAGTTTTTGACAGAACATACTCAGTCTGGTATAATAGCAGCTTGAAGGCAGAAATACTGGTCCAGAATGAGCTAGCTCAAAGAGAGAGCAAAAAAAAGTGTAGCAGGTTTCAAAGCCTTATGAAAAAAGCTTGTGAATGAGGCAGTCTTTCCTTGAATCTCTTTACCATTCCCAGCACTTAGAGGTCAGTTCAGAAAAGAGCGTTGTGGCATTGTCAAGATTCAGCTGTAGCATTGTACACTTCGGCTGTTCGAGTCTGAGAAGCTAATGAGCATTGAGGTGGTTCCTGTTGTTTGCTTTTGAGAACAGAGGATTTCTCTTGTCTGACTGGAATGGGCAGAAATGCCTGCTGGAGTGCATTCATGTGTGACGCTGACAAACTAGGAAGTCCAGAGGAGGAAAAGGATGCAGGCTACATCCATGAGAGTTAAAACTGCCCTGCTGACGTGCAGGAGGTTTTGTGCTTGTGCTCTTGCACTGCACGTTGTGTTGCCTCCTCAACGCAGTGACTCCAAGACAGTTGTTCTGCAGGCTTAATGATGCTGCAGGGATATCCCTCTGTGCCTGTAAGACATGCTGCTTCTGTGGAAGGGTGAGTGGACTCTAAGACTCCATTGGCTTAAAACTCAAGAGACCAGTGTGTGTAAATAAGAGCAAGTCCCAGTTCCTTTCATCCCCATCCTCATATGACAAGCAGGTGCCTGGTTGGAGTGGAGGCAAGAGCCTCACGTGCATGTTTCAGTCTTGCTTGTGCATGTTGCCTCCAGTGATCCTGGTCTTACATGTTTTTCTCTCTTTTCAGAACCAGCAGAGCCACATGGAGGACAGACAGGGACATGGGCCTGATGACTGCCATAGGCCTACAACCCCGAAATCCCCCCACCTCTGTGACATCACAGGGTACCCAGACCTTGGCGCCTCAGCTGCAGAATGCCGAGACTCAGACGGAGAGGGAGGTACAGGAGCAGGAATCCGCCTCTGCAGGGACTGGTGAAGGTAGGAGATCAATCAGTGGTTTATCTGACAGAGCTTACCTGGTGATTTAGGAGTTTCCACATATGTCCTACATCCTGTCAGTGCATTTGGACACTCCTTTTATCTCTTCAACAAAGATTTCTCCAGCCTAATTTGCCTGTAGCCAGGTGTAGATGATCAGGAGAGTGAATCTCTGGCCATATGAATAGAAATGTTGTCTTTTTCACATGCTTTGAGGAAGGAAAATTAATTCTTCTCCAAATCATTGTGTCTTTGTAGAATCAACTGTACTGCCTTCATTCCTCACACGTCTCCTAAGCTCCTAACCATCAGTAGAGCGGAAAGCTGCTGAGAGTTACCCTTTCTGCCTCTGTGTTAGAGTTTAGCTTGGTCCTCCAACTTATGCAAAAGGTCTGCAGGCTTCACAAGCTCAGCATTTGGATACAAAATAAAATACTGTAAATCACTTCTCACAAAGCAGCTTTGAGGATTCTGTTTAGTTTGATTGATGAAGTACATGATGAGTGCCCAGCTCAGCTATGCAAAAATGTCTCTGGTGGTTAGCAGTCCAGGAAAACTTACCGACATGTAAGGAGCTGGAAACGGCTGTTGTGCAATTCCTGTGCAATGATAAAGTCACTAAACTGTTGAAAACATGCTGATTTTATCCACGCTTCTTGTCTCAATACTGTAGCATTGTGCTTTAATTCAACTCTGAAGGCTTGGCTAGTCAGGGGTTGGGCAGTATATACATAGGGAAGACAAGAGAAAATCAAGGAGACAGTTTTGGAACTGGTTAATGATGAACCTGCTTGGCTTTGGTAAGCAGCCCACAACATAACTGTGCCTGCTTGTTCTCTGTCAGTCTGAAAATTACGTTTTGGTATGTGACTCTTCCACAGTTTCAGCTATTACACAGTTTTGGCTGTGTAATATCCAGCATGTGTGATACGGCTTTGTGTTTCTCTGATCTCAGCTCTTCTGTACAAAGTTAAGTGGGAAATTCCTGCCCTGTGGGGTTTCCGTCTGCTTATCTCAGCAGAGCTGAGATTAACCTCTCTGCAAGGTTGGTACAATTGAGGGCATGTGAATAAGACTGGAACACAGACTGTCTGGACAAATGCTGAACTCGTGGGAACTGGTTCTTCCACTGAATGTGGTACACAGACCGAGAACAGGGTACAGTGTGGGATCTTCTTCCAGCAAGGCCGTGATGTCTGATGCTGCAGGCTTTGGGAATTGATTAAGCCAGGAGAGTTCTCCAACGCTGCTTCTCTCTCCTGCTGTTCTGAAATCATCTGACAGTTTCTTTAGGTTATTCTTTCTAACCTTTCAATTTCCAGATCTAGATCATGGGTTTTAGCTAGATTGTTAATAAGATGGGGAAAGGGCTGTTCTTTTCCAGTGCCTTGGGCAGGATATCTCTACAAAGAAGCAAAACATGTAACATTTGGAAGAAAAGGAGTGTAAATAACAAGCCTAGGACAGGTCTCTTTGTCTCCCTTTCTTGTTTGGAAGAACACTGGTGAGTTCCACATCTGGTGTGATTTCCATCTCAGACATTGGCTTACGGCATGTCCCCTTGCAAATGGCCACACCTGCAAAATGGGCTGTCACACTCCTGTCAGCTATATTAGGGACTGTAGAACAAAGGAGTTACTGCAGTTTAAACACGTGCACAGAGATGAGCCAGGACGTTTTACCCTGTTGCTGATCAGTTCCTATGCCAGTTGCATCCTCAGTGGAAATTCCTGTGTAAGGGTTCAAGAGTAACTTGAAACAGGGAGCTGTGAAGACAGTAATGGTCAGGAGCATGAAGGATCAAAAAAATTAACAGTAATCCATGATAGAAGACCTGACATGAAGCAGAAAGACAAATTTTCATCTGCTTTTACCAACACCTCAGCCAGTTAGCCAGGTATTTGTGGCAGCAGTGGTCTGGTTCATCTGAGTCTTTGTGCCTCACATTACACATAAGCATCACTGGTTGCTTGTGACAGTAAGGCTGCTGTTTTCCCAGCATTATCAACTCTTATGATCCAGCAGGCAAGATTAGGTGCTGTGGTGTTTTTCTGATGTCTGATGGCTAATTTGCCCACTGTATCTACCGTAACTCTGCTTGTTGTAAGGAAAACTGTTTCCTAATAGCATGATCTAGATGTCAGGGGCAAAAAAAAAAAAAGGAAGAAATATGCTACCAGTAACTTGGGGTGTGACCCAGGGCAAATTATTAATCATCTACCAAATAGGAGTAAATCTTTTCATAGTACAGCACACCAGGGGCTGTGGAGATTAATTAGTGTTTTGTATGGGGCTTTGAAGATGGAAATCACTACCTAAAGGCTTAGCAGTATTATCAGCAGCAGAATGGATAAATCAAGTGTGATCCTGAGTAATGTAAAGGAGAGTGGTTTAGATATCACCCTGCCGTGAGGGGCAAAAAAGCCCAAACTAACCAACTAACTGACCAACTGATTGAAAAAAACCCCTTGTATGTTTAAAAAAAAAAAGAAAAAGAAAGGCTAATGCTACCCCAAGAGTGAGTTTCTGTCCTGTCAGCCCTGCTGTTGTGGGGAATTCTGGCTCAGGGCATTTCTTGCAGATATGTGCTTACTGTAAAAAAAA
>VXAD01012639.1:0-134671 GCA_013399195.1 Dicrurus megarhynchus | reverse complement strand
AAAAAAAAAAAAAAAGTGTGCAGAGTTGCATCAGAAATCTAATTAAGCTCTGTGCGGGTATAAATAGTTTCCTTTTCTTATGCAAAGCTCTGCGGGGACTTCGCTGCTCTGATTATCTTTCTACCTCCTTTGGAGGAATGAGTATATGATGACTTTATTAGAAGCGAATCCCTCTAATGTCTGAATCTTTCTGTTTTGCAGCAGTTAATAGCGGACTTATGAACTCTGCTCCCACGCCACACATAAAGGAAAGGTAGTTAGAGTTGAGAGAAAACTAGGAGAGGTACCAAGAAATGCTTAAAACAGTGTTTGAGCTGTCTCCTATTTTCTTTTAAGCTGACAGACATAGTGGAAATAGTGATAGATTTGTAACTTTAAGGCACCCTTAATTAGAAACAATCTGTTGGGCGTTATACTATGTTTTCCCTTGCAAATAGACAGGCATGATGGGAGTGGGATCTGTATTCAGCTGGCAAATTGAATCTCCCTTAAAACCCAACAAAAATTCCTAATGAGATTTAATGGCCCAAAGCTTTAATCTTTAGAAATTGTAATTCCCAGTCCAGACTGGGTCAGGCTGTGGCCGCCACTTGTTCAGGCTGTTGGATTTGTGCAGTACAGTGCAAGGGGCAGTAACTGCCAGGGTCTGCAGTTGTGCCAAAGCTGCTGCAGGCTGAGGGAGAGTGACCTCTGCAGAGCTGCAGGACGCTTGTTTGATAGTGGGCCCATGCTGTCCTCTGGCTGTTGAGAGTATATCAATAAATCTTTCAGGTAATCCAGTTGTTAAAGAGAAAGAAAACCACCAACAAATAACTGAAAAGCAATTGTCATCTCATTTCCTATAATCTGCATTGTCTTTGGGGCTTAAAATTCAGGTAGCTAGCACAGTGCTTGTTGTGCAAGTAGGCACATGTTATGAGTTACTGAAATTGTAGCCATCAGAATATTTGCCTGTCTTAGGGCAGCAACATATTGACTACTGTCATGCCATGTACAGTTTTTAACCTGTTAGGTTGAAATGTTTATCACCAGCCAGTACAAATTTCCATTAGTTCCAACTGCTTTGAGAGGTTGCAGCAGATACTTTTGAGGGGGAAAGAGGGTTGTAAAATGAAGGCTTGTGGGATTCAGTCTGTTCAAACTATTGGTAGTGAAAAGACAGCACATGCAAGCAAAACTTTCCAGATATAAGCAGAGCATCCTGAGGATGCCTAAAGAGCACTTAGAAGCAATCAGTGTGCCTGCATGTGATGTAACTTACTTAATCTGAGACATTAGGAACACGTGTTGAGGGGCTGCTTGGGCAGGAATACTCCGTCCCCAGCCTAGCTTCATGAATGCTAACAAGAAGAAACATGTTGTTTTATGTTAGCTGAACACGTTCTTGCAGTGCTGTTGTCAGATGTGATGTGACTTCTGTGCAATTAGTGTGGAAATGGGAACTGGGACACCAGGGATCAGCTTCCAGATCTGCCTCTCATTCTCCAACTAGAAACGTGGGTAGATCCCTTAGCCTTTCATCTGCCCGTCCATCTGTAAAATCTGCGTCATATGTCCTATAGAACTGCAAATTTTGGGTTCTCTTTAAAATCCTCTGAAAACCACTACCTAAAAAATAGACTTAGGTTCTAGAAGTATGTACTGTGCAAGCCTTTACAGCGTGATCTACTCTAAGTACTTGGCTCTCTTGGGATTAAATTATGTGGGCTACTTTTAAACTCTCATTACAAAAGCAAGTTTCACTCATATGAATAGCCAAGGTGAGATATTACTTAGAAAATTTTTACAAGTTAAAGCAGTTGTGTCTTTTCTGAGTTCTGTGGAGTTGTTTGGATTAACTACCTGAGCAAGGAAGTGTGAACATGTTTCTGGGCTTGGTTGGAAAGAAAAGTAACTAGTAGTATTTCTTGTGGCATTAAGGGAAATGTGATTATTCATAGCTGGTTATACTGTGGTGTGTCCCTCCCTTTTCTATTCTTATGCAAGGGGTGAATTAATTTAAAAATGCTGATATTTTTGTCTTTGAGCATCTGAATTAGTGGGTCAGCTCACACCTCAGAGCTATTATTTCATGTTCTCTGAAGACTTAGATATCTCTGCAGTGCTTACTGTTAGTTCTAATTTTGAAGCTTTGTTTGCAAACATGGCTCCTAACTACTGCTGGTTTTAGAAAAAGGAATGTTGAAAATAGGAAAAAATTCAAGAGCAATGTCAGTATATTGCACAGACACAGGGGAGTCTGATCTCATCCTTGCTTCTGTGGACTTTGCATTTCATCAGGTGTGTGCCATCCGTGCCCAGAGATAAACAAGTCGTATTCCCTGTAAGTACTTGAGAGTCCACTTCATTTAAAAGTGGAAATACCCTGCCATACGCCCAGCTCCAACAAAAGTTCACGAGATGTTTTGCCTGCGTAGTCTTCTGTGTCAAATTCTTGTCTTGCTGGAGTAGCATAGCTAGAGCATAGAGGACTTTTAAAAACAGATGCATTAGCTAGGGAATATTTAGTTAAATGTTTGAGACAGTCAGCTACACTGACAGAAATCCCCTGGTCTTTGGGATAATTGCTCTCAAGAGTAATATTTTGTTCTGTGTTTGGAATAGATGGGAGTTTGGACCTCTGGAAAGGTCACTTTGGTTACAGTAGAAAACTTTTGTAGGAGCACAGCACTGCAGCAAGCTGAAAAGTGTGTGGTTTACAGCATTTCTGTTGTTTTGGGTAAGCGCCTGTGTGCACACCCTGAACCTTCACCAAATGGAAGTCAGCTTATTTCACTTGTGTTGAGTACTAATGTAGTCTGCATTGGCAGCCTGGTGAAAGAATGTGTGTGGGAGTCACCAGGCAGTAGAAACGGGCTGTGTGTGAATCTGTGCTGTAGCTCAGCTCAAGGCAAATGGCACAACAAGCTTTGCTCTGAACTAGTCAGCCAAAGTCATCGTCGAAACCTGAGAGAGGGAAAGGGGAGGACAGTCCCCAGAGCAGTTTGTTGGCTGCTTGAATGGTGAGGCTCACTTTTGGCTCTTGATGGGTTGGGAATTTCCAATGTTTCTGGATCTGTGTGTTTGTGATCTGAAGGCTCATGCCTTGCTGATTCCTGCTGTGGCATCAGCCCTTGAGTGTTTTTTGAGCAAGCAGATGCCTCAACTGGAAATTCAGCCGTGGCATATGGTAATTGAGGGGCAGGGAAGAGCAAGGGGTGCTGTGGTGAAGCACATGTTTGTAGTGCTGAGGAGCATTGGCTGGCTGGGAGTCCTTGTTGTTTTGCTGTTCCAGTGCTTCTGTACTGGACTGGTTTATAGTAAGTGATCTATCAAGAGCACAGTACCTACTGTTTCAGGACTTGTGTAGATAGGACTGTCTGGCATGTGGCTAGACCAGGTTGCAAATCTTGGCTTTCTTAGGCTTCCTCTCTGGCCTGGCCAGATGGTTGGTAATGAAGTGCTTATGACTATGCCCTCAGAAGGAAGTGATGACTGAATTCAAAACCATGCTTCTCAAACCTTCCACTTAGTTCTGTTCATGATTGATGCTTCAATATCCCTTGGCATGCGTGTTTTTCACGCTGGAGTTTCCAGTATAATAGCTGCCTCTGTCCTCAGTCTTTGTACTGGTCAGCCAAGTTCCTAGTTTATGCATCAACCACATCCTAATTCATACAGCAGCTGCATCCTGAATAGGATTTCTCTGCTAGAGTTGTGGATCAGGCTCTGTCCAGGGGGTATTCTTGCTCACTCCTCCAAGGCTGTGCTGCAGATTCTCATGTGGTTACAGGTGTCTCTGTGGTCCCACTGATGCTCTGATCAAGGGACTATGTATAGTGGATATAGCAGCTTTACTACATTCCTAGCAGAAAGGGACTTACTTTACTGGTGAAATTTGCCCTTAATGTCCATAATATTTCTACAGCAGGGCAGTATGTCAGCAGACTTACTTGGGGATGAAATTAACTGTGTCCTGTGGTGGGGGACACTGGTAGTGCTTGATGCAAGTACCACTGAGCCCATGAGAAAAGGGAATAAGCTGTCCCTGACTGACTGCATGACACCTCTACAGTGGCATGGTGTGGACTTTGCTAAATACCTTAGCTCTCAGGCTGGATACATGCTCATACAATCATTTAGGTTGGAGAACACCTCTAAGATCATCAAGTCCAACCTTTGACCAAACACCACTATGTAACTAAACTATAGCACTAAGTGCCACATCCAGTCATTTCTTGAACAGTTCCAGGAATTGTGATTCCACCACTTCCCTGGGCAGTTAAATGAGTAACGACCCTCTCAGTGAAAAAATTTTTCCTAATGTCCAGCCTGAACCTCCCCCGGTGCAGCTTGAGGCCATTTCTTCTTATCCTGTTGCTGGGTAACTGGGAGAAGATTGACTGCTACCTGGCTTTAACCTCCCTTCAGGTACTTGTAGAGAGTGATAAGATCTCCCCTGAGCCCCCTTTTCTCCAGATTAAACAACTCCAGCTCCCTCAGCTGCTCTTCCTATGACTTGTGCTCCAGAGCCTTCGCTACATCCATTGCCCTTCTCTCTCAATGTCCTCCTTCTTGTAGTGAGGGGCCCAAAACTGGGCACAGGATTTGAGGCGTGTCCTCACCAGTGCTGAGTACAGGGGACAATCACTGCCCTGGCCCTGCTGGCCACACTATTGCTGATCCAGGCCAGGATGCCTCCTTGGCCCCCTGGACATGCACACTGGATCATGTTCAGCTGCTGTTGACCAGCACCCCCAGGTCCTTTTCTGCTGAGCGGCTTTCCAGCCCCCTTCCCCCAGCCTGTAGTGCTGCCTGGGGTTGTTGTGACCTGGAACTTCGCCTTGTTGAACCTCATGGAATTTGCCTTTGCCCATGATCCAGCCTGTCCAGATCCCTCCTGAGACCCTTTCTACCCTCCAGCAGATCAACACTTCCAACCAACCTACTGTCATCTGCGAACTTACTGAAGGTGCACTTGATCCCCTCATCCAAATCATCGGTAAAGATATTAAACTCCACAGCCCCAAGTGTTTCTGTTTTCCTAGTCAGTGTGGCATTTTGGTTTTTATTGTGTTTTAACTCCTCCCTACATCTAGCCTTCTTGACATTCGTGCTCATTTCCTTGGTGCCAGGAGAGCTGACAGCTTTCTCCTCAAATCAGCACTGTGATAGCTTCATAGAGGTGGGAGTGAGATTTATTTCTTTAATAAGAATCAGCAAGATCCCACTGTGGAATGTTTCTAGCAGTTTATTATTACAGATTGTTCTCCCCAAATGCTCCGGGTAGGGTTTGTAGCAAAAGGAGGATGTTGGGAAACCGAACTGGGATGAACTTCCCTGTCATGGTGATTTAATCTCCTACATGGACAATTCTTTTGTGAGGTTTTCTTCTTCTAAAGTAATCTTGAGCAACCAAGGTATCTGATGATGGTTCTCTCAGAGTTCATTACAGCCTGACTATAAAGGGAAGGCTCAAAGATAAGAGTAGACAAAAACTGTAGGTCTTGAGATGTGTTTTTGTATTCCTCGAAAGATACCAGTCAAGGGAAGCAGGAGCCTACACACTTGATCATAGCTGATGTGGAAGACCACGTTCTGTAGCTGCTGTCTGCTGTTGGCCAGCTTCTTATGCCCTCCCTAGACTAACACTGGGGACATTGCCATCATGTCATCTGCCTGGGGTCTTCTCAAACCGGTGAAGTAGGGAAAGCCATGGAGTTCTTTAACACCATGGTGAAACGTTCAGTTTATTGCGGTGCAAACTGAGGTTTCTCTTCCTGCCCCCATGGGACTGGCAGCATTGTCTCTACAGCTGTGATAAAGCATCCTGCCTCTTTGACTACCACCCTTTCCCCCATCTTTATGGCTAGATAAGAGCTGCTTTTCCAAGGGTTGGACATGCAAGTCTGTGAGGGGTACCTGTGGAAGTGGCCAAGATTTTCTTGACAGAATTTGGTGCCTTTGACACTTAACCAAGTGGAGAGTTATGGAAATAAAATACTGGGCTCCCTCTGGAATAAAACCTATCTTCTGTCCCAGCACATGCACACTGTGTGATGCAAGTACTCAACATGCTTTATTTTGTGTTGTAGTTTGCCTTGTGTACCAGAGTTGCTTCTGCTTTCTTTTGCAGGTGAAGGGCCAGAATATGGGGCCAGCAGGGAGGATGCCCTGAGTAGGATTCAAAGGCTGATGGCAGAAGGTGGCATGACAGCCGTGGTTCAGCGGGAGCAGAGCACCACCATGGCGTCCATGGGCGGCTTTGGCAACAACATCATTGTGAGCCACCGGATCCACCGCAGCTCTCAGACTGGCGCAGAGCCCACTGGAGCTGAGGGCACGTCAGCACAGCAGTCCAGCTCTCAGCAGCTGGGCCCAGAGCTGGAGGGACGCATCCTGTCAGAGTCTCTGCAGCTGCCAGAGCACGGCCTGAGCCCGCGGACAGCCCCTAGCAGGAGCGAAGGACAGAGCGCTGGTGACCTGGACCTGCCAGAGCAGGCCCAGTCCTCCATGGACACTGAGGGACCAATTGAATACAGTGACCTAACTAATAATAACCATCTTCCTGACAGTACCAACTTCTATAGTAATGACAGCACCAGTGGGGAGTCGCGGAACAGGTAGAGATTGAGTTGTGTGTTGGTGCTACCCTTGTACTGCTCAGCAGAGACCTGTACCTCACAGCTGGCCAGGAGTTGGAAGAGTAGGGATGGGTGGCTCTAACAGGATGCTGATGGTTCAGAGGGCTTCTCTATCCTGAGTGATGGGGGAAGGGGTAAGAATTGCAAGGGAAGCCATGGGGAAGAAAGCATACTTCCAACATTCCCACTGCTGAAGAGTTAACAGGAATACAAACTATATTTGCTGCACATCAGCCAAATTTTGAAACCCCATGGCATCCCATGAGCTAAGCCCTGTAACTTGGTGTGTCATCCTTTGTAAAGCCTTTTTCCTTTCCTGTTTCCTGCCCTTTTATACCCATGGAGCTGATCAGTAGAGTGAAGAAAGGGAAGGGGGCCTGCAGCATCCTTCTGGAGACAGGCAGTACTGGGCAAACCCGGGCGTGATGCTCCGGCTCTGTTGCTGGAGTGGAGGAGTCTTCCCGGCCGCAGTCCCTCTCCATAGCACAGCACTGCTCTCTCCCCCCACAGAGTGTAGTGTTCTGAGACCAGTCCTGCCTATGCTGTGGTCTTTTCTGGGAAGAACTGGGATTCACCACAACATGCATGGCTCAGGATATGCTCACAGGTGGGGATCTTTCCTTTTTAGTTAGTTTAGGACTTGGCAGGAACTGAAGCAGAGTTGCCGTATAGATGGATAGAGGGACAAGGGCTACTGCTCTCTAGTCAGGATGCAGTTCACACAAGGATGTTCTAAGCTGTGCCAATATTAACATGAGTGAGCCACCCCAGTGGTTTCATGGTGCCAGGATTGAGCTGCACCTCCTTGGCAGGGGGCAGGAAATCTCTTTCAGCTCCAGGCCAGGGTGTGAGGTATGGGTCTGTGATGTAAGGTGTTGCATGTGAAATCTTGACCTTGTACATGTAGTTTCTAGTGGAGAAGTCAAGGCTCTGATACTTTGTTTTTAGTCTCAAATGTGATTTTCCTTTTCGTTTGTAACTCTCCATCCCTAGCAGGCTTGTGGAGGAAGTACCGGGAGTGAGTGCTAACGAGGGAAACACCAAAGATCAATGTCATTAAAATATGACAAACCCTTGCTTGACCTCCTGTCTTCATTTGTGTGGTGGTTATCTCTGTGTTTGGCCTTGGGGATAGATATATCCATCTCAGAAGCTCAAGGCAGCTTACAAATGTCAAATGATGACCACCCCTTTCCCAGGAGGAAAGCAGACTCAGCCTGTGATTTGAAAGCCCAAAACTGGGAAACAGGGAGGTGCATTTGGGAGTCTTGCTTGCAAATTGCATTTTAACGAGCCTGGAGATGAGCAGGCACCTCTGCATTTCCCATTATTCAAGTACTGCAGTAAGGAGAAAGAGGAGGGTTTCACCTATCCTGCTTAAAAAGGTATGTAGAGGTGCAGCACTGAACATCTTGGGCAAGCAGAGAGTGGTCTGTCTTGCTGACCCCTTGATGCAGAAAAGGGTTGCAGTATCTGGCTTTTCTGGATAAAGGAATGCACGCTCCCCTGTTACCTCCGTGCTGTGAGGGATGTTTCCACTGCTGTCTGAGCACCTGCTGTGCTCCTGCCCAGCTCCTCTAGATTCTGTGCTGCTAAGACATCACAATAAATAAGTCTGTCATTAGGCAGCACTCAAGATCCCAGTCAGAAGAGTCTGTTAGAGAACATTAAGCAAATCTTCTCTTAAATCACAGCCTGGAAATGAACCTTAAATCAAATCAGCTGCAGCCAGGCCTCATTGCAGAGTGTTAATGAGGCTCTAAAACCTGCCCCGAGCCAACCACATCCCTGATCTGACAGGAGAGCAGCCTGAAAAATGGGATTCCCTTGTGTGGCAAGGAAGGTTTTGTGCATCCCTGTATTGCCTTACTGTGGAGTGGCTTGAGGATGTGCTGGCAGTTGGGAGCCAGAAGAGCTATGTCTCAGATGGACAGACAAGGCAGTGCAGGTCTAGACAGAGCTGTTTATTGCTCTGCTTGAAAACAAACTAAAACAGACCCTGGGAAAAAAACTGCTTCAGCTCAGCCTGACATCGCTTCTTCCCTCTCCCTGCATGATTCCTGGAAGAATCTTCAGGCCCATTCTTGGTAGATGTGTTGCAGAGCATTTATAGATATCCATTTTTGGAATGAGCCAAGCTATCTACAGAAAAATTTCCATCTCAGTTGGAGAAGTGTCTTCTGGGCTGCCTCACTCTGGGTGTTGGCAGATTCTCAAAGCCTGGCACACGCTGTTGCTGGGCGCTCTGGCCAGGCTGCTGTGCAGAGGCCTGAAGCCTGCGCTGCCAACGGCTTCCCCTTGGTCCCCACCTGCCCTCACTGGAGACTGTGGCAGAGCAGGGGGTGAGCTCCAGTGGGAGCCGGAGCAAACCACAGCCGCTGCCTTTGCCGTTGACGTGGGACATCTCTGAAGCTCTAAAGCAGTTTTCCGTTCAAGACTTGAAGGGGAGACTCTTCCTGATGAGGTAAGGGTGCAGGCCTGGTCAGAGCAGGCAGCTTTGTATCTCTGGGCCAAAGACTGCTAACAGTTGAGCCCGACTGCAGCCTGTGTTCCTACAGGCTTTAAGCAGGAGCAGTGGGCACAGTGGGTGTGGACAGGCTTAATCTTCAGGTGCTGCCTTGGACATGCTTTGTAGGGGACTTGCTGTGGCTACACAACTGAGCAGGTGCCCTCAGTGGTGATGGGCTTGTGTGTATCGAGAGCAGTGTTTTTCTTTTGAGTTTCAGACCTAGAATCTGCCAAGCTCAGATTATCCCTGCCTGAGATCTAATGGAGCAACCTGGGTGAGTGGGTGGGAAGAGGAGGGGACAGGAGGGAAAACTGAGCCCACTTACACAATGGGCTCACCCACCCACACCCCAGTGCAATTTATTTATTATGCCTCCCGTGCTTCTTGTGGGACAAAACTCCATCTTTGAACTACCCTGCTCCAGCCCAGCAGCCTTGCTTGGTTGTTTCAGGCCAGGCTGATCCAACTGTACCCTCAAGCAACACCCCTGAATCTGCATGGTGACCTGAGGCCTGGAGCCCTGCATAGAACAGGAGGCAGTGGGATTGCCCACGCCAGGGATGGCACAGCAGCAGCTCAGGGCTCCTTCCCCAAGCCTTGCAGCTTTACCTGCTCACTGCAGTGTGACAATGCAGCACTGAGGCAAATGCGTGCCACGAGCAACATGGAAATTCAACAAGAGCTGCTTCAGGAAACCAAACCAGAGCTGTGCATAGTTGCTGGCCCAATTTAGGAGGCAAAATGAGAGCTTTGCTGCGTAGGAGCAGGAAATAATCTTAAAAAGTGAAAGCTTTTCTCAGCCATAGACTGTCAAGAGCCTTTAAATGTGCTAACAAATCCTGGGGAAAGGAGAAATACAGTGCAGAGAATTTTATTTAGCTTTCAAAAGGCTTTTGATAAAGTCCCTCACAAGAGGCTATTAAAGAAACTTAGTCACCTCAAGGGTGAGGGGTAGAGTCGTCCTGGAGATAGAAGCTGTGGGAATCGGAGTCAAAAGTAAGAGCCATTTCTTGGCATGGAATGAGGTTAATGGTGGGTTGATCGGGTTCAGTAGGAGCCGGTGTTCTCTAAAAGCCCTAATGAGCTGAAAGAGGAGGGGAACAGCTGATGATACAAGATTATTTAGGTTAGCTAGGAAGAGAGAATGTGCCAGAAACCTGGGGCAGTGGGAGGAGGTTAGTGGTTGGAGCTTCTGTGCTGGAAGGGGACTTTTTGTAGGAATCCTTCACAGATGGAAACCTGCATGGGCACTGCTGCAGCCAGTGAATGCTTCGGCATCCCTGGGCCTGGGACCACACCAGAGGGTGAGCACTGCCTCATTCCTTGGCCGATGTATTGCTCCATCTCCAAGTACCTCTGTTTGACCCCCCTGGAAGTCCCACACTATACCCAAATGTGGCTGCTATGGGGTGTAACTGGGTGGTGCTGGGACCCCAGCTGTATGTGACCACCGGGAGATGTGCTGGGCAGGAAGGAGAGGCAGGGACCAGGTCACAGCTGGGTGCATGGGGAGTCTCTCCCATTATTACTGATGCCAAAGCCAAGCCCCATAACTGGTTACTCCAGTTGCTGCTCAGGCTGCTGGCTAGGGAGCAGTTGCCCTCTCTGCTCAGTCCCAATCTGTCAGAGAAGTTATTCTCCAACAGGAAAAGGCAAATTAATTAAAGTGTGCAGCATGTGAGCCATCCACCACTAATTGGGATCTCGGTGTGCAGTGCATAAATGTCATGCCATTGCCACTTCTGCATGGAGGGGGCCCTCAGCACATGAAGGAGCTGGAAGGCAAAGCAGTTTTTCCAGCTGCCACTCTGCCAGCCAATTAATGCCCATGTCCCTCTCCCCTCACCTCCGGGAGCAGAGGCCTCTCCCCCTCCCTGCCCAGCTCCTGCCGTGGTAATGGGCGGGAAGCCCATACAGCCACTCCGTGCACACTGCCGAGCACGAGGATTTGTTTTGCCCACAGCATCTCGAACAGAAGTGCCTCTCATCTGCTCCCAGTGAGCTCCCTTGGCTCCTCTTTGTTTTGCCTTTCAAGCAGTTGTTGATGGCATGTGGCACCGGTAGGAGCTGGCAGGGATCAAGCTGTCTTCCCCGGGATGCTGGCCCTGGGCATCAGCTCTCTTTCTGCCAGGAGCCAGCAGCCCAGAGCAGACTCTGTGAGGCTTCCTCTCTGCCTCTCATCTGAAGAATCAATATGCTGCTGCTTGGCCTTCGAGCATCCACCTTCTGTGCCAGGGTCTTGCCTGCCAATGCCAGCTCCGTGGTGCCACAGGGCAGGGAGGGACTGGGGGTGCCACACAAGCGCTCAAATAACCCAGTGGCACAGGCGAAGTGTGAGCAATTGGGAGATGTGAGCACAGCAGGGAGCAAATGCCACCACTGGAAATGGCAGCCGGACACAGAAGTCTCCGGGAGGACCTGTTGCTGAAACTGGACCACTGTGTATGTGGAGAGCTGCAGCTGGTCTCTGCCACCCCACTGAGCCTTCACTTCAGCTGTGGCTGGGCAGGCAGTAAGCTTCAGGCAGGCACATGGATTTTGGCAGCTGCTGAGGTTTTCCTTTCTGTCCTTGCATCCTGCCCTGCTTCAGTTTGGCTGGTGGAGGTGGACTGTGGAGTCCCTGCTCTTTCCAAGCTCAGGAAACACCCAAGTGGTCTTTCACCCTTACCCTCTGAGCTCCCAGCTTCAGCTTCACAGAGACGGGGGTAAATAGCAGACACTGCAAAAGCATGAGATGTGGTAATTTAGGCTTGGTTCTTTCTATTTCTTAGGCTCAGCTACATGGTCCTTCCTGGAGTTTAATGCTGGACCCCTGATACCATCATAGCTATTAAAGCCTGTCCCTCAATCCCCAGTTCAATAATACAGTAATAGCCTGATAGGATCAGGAGCTGGCTCTGATAGCAGATGGACTCCAGTCCCTTCTCCAGCACAGCGTGGGGCACTGCCACCCCACTGCAGGGAAACTTTAATTTGCAGATTATTTGTTTTTGCTGCAGACTTTGGGGATGGGGGGATGAGTAAGTGGTGACTGCTGACTGCTGACCGGGCACTGCTGAGAGCCCTTTGCTGGCTGGTACCCAAGCCCAGCTTCTCTCCTTCCCCTGGGTCCTTGTCAAACTTCCCCAGGGTGTTGTGGTTGTGGCTGTGTCTCTGCCCTTTCCCTGGGGGTCATTACTTCTGGGTGTGCTCATCCTGCCAGGCCATACCCCACCCAGGGGTCTGTGCTTCGGCAGGGGTCATAAACTTCCCCTTCTAGCCTCAGGCAGAATTAGAAAAGGCTCAGAGGGGCTAATGAAGACTGACTGGCAGTCGCTGGGGAGGCTGGTATTAAAACGTTTAAGTGCTACAGCAGTACATAGAGTTGCACTTATCTGTCTGCCCACTGCAAAAGTTCCCATGGAAGCCCTGCCAGCAGCCCTGTGCTAATCACCTACATCAAAGGAAATGCTAATTAAAGCAATTATTTAGGGAGGGACTGAGGCTGGTCCTGCTGCATTGCTGTGGGGACAAGCACAGCCATGAAACAGCAGCTTTAGGGCTCTGGTACCTAATGTGACTGGCAAGGGCGAGTGATACTGAGAAGGACAAGATTTTCTCATGCATAGGGAGCACCTGGGCCACGGGTCACAGTCAAGGAGGACAAGAGCTGTGCATGCAAAAGCAGCAGTAACCCAGCACAAGACGCTGCCCTGCACCCAGCCTTTCCCACCCACGATGTGGGAGTAAGGATCTTGCTCCACGAACTCTTTATTTCAGTGTCATGCAAGCTCCACTGGCTCTTGGTAGGGGGGTTGGGGCTGCTCCCCACAGAGCTGCAGCCTCAGGCTGCGTGCTTGGCAGCGCTCGGGGTGCAGTGACCCAGGAGAAGCCCTGGAGATGGGTTTGCTCCGGAGCCGCTGAGGACGGCTAAGCCCAGCATTGCTTTTTTGATGAGATCTCAGATTTGGTTGACAAAGGTAGCTGTGTCGGCATAATACGCTTAGGCTCCTGTAAGGTATTTGACATAATACTTCCTGACAGCCTGGTCGGAAATTAGCCCTATCCAGCACTCTGTGGGTTGAATGCAGCTAAGTGCAAGGCCGTATGTTTGGGGAGGCAGAATGTAGGTCGCAGCAGTGAGACGGGGCTGCACGGCGCCGGCGGCCAGGCGAAGGTCAGGGCACCCATGGCACCACTGGGGCCTGTCCTGCAGAGGGACTGAGCTCATTCCCTAAAAGTAACATTGGAAATTGAACTCGAGGAGTTGCTCAGCTAAAACCCCACCAGGACTCCAAGGTGCCACAAGAGCCAGCTCAGGGACACCGGCAGTCAGAAAACCACCAGCGAGCAGAATTCCCATCCCGGTCCCACATGCTGCTCCCTGCTTTGGTGCTGTCTGGGCTGGCACTTGCTCCCCTCAGTTCCTCCCTGCAGGGTTCATCAGGATGGTACACCTCCTTTCCCCTGGGTTTCTTCAGGCTCCTGTTCCCTGTTTCCATCCCTGCCCTTTGGCTCTTACCCCTGCCTAGGTGATTTTCTCTAGCAACCATCTCCTGCATTTTTTTTCCTCCCCCTCTGGAGCATTATTTCTCTTATGCCTGTCAGTGAGCATGGGCTTTCCTTCCTAGGAGCACTGCTTCCCACACAGTTAATGGGACTAATGGGAGAGGGGTGGTCTGGATGCTTGCCAGGACTCAAATCCATCCACAGGGACACCCCAGGGTGGTGCAGATTTGTGGGCTCTGCTGGCCAAGAGCACATCCAGGCTGTGAGTGCCCATGTCCTGCCCACACCACCGTGGGGGTCACTCATTGGTCATTTGAAGTGCTGCCTTTGGGCAGACCCACCCTGCGTGGACCCCCTCGATGCTGCCAGCCCCAGCCCCACTGGCTGAACAAATGTTAGCTCAAGGAACAGCAAACAGCCCTGAAACTGCTGAGGTTCCTCCCACCTCGAGCAGCCCTTGCTCTGTCTTCATCAAGGCTGTTTAAGGCAGTCCAGATGGCCTAATGTACCTCATCAAAATACAATTTGTATCGCAGTGCGCAGCTATTTGAAGCATCCCAGCTTGGGGCTGGCAGTAACACTTCGGCCAGTGACATCTGCCTCAATTCATTGGGGAGGTGATGGATGGAGGGACTGTGGTCTGTAGCCCAGTGTGGGAAGGCTGGCCCAGCTGAGGGACCAGGGGGGGCTTTTGCATGGCAGCTGTGGGCTGGTGCTGGTTGGGGCTCCCCGAGGTGTTGGCAGCTACAGCTGTAGGGATGGTTGGAGATGTAGAAGGTTCTGTCCTTTGAGAAACAGCTGGAAAAGCCCTTTGGGCCTGGCAGGAGCATGGGGTTTATTTCTCCAGCTGCCCTGACCCCACTTTCTGCCCCCATGGTTTTGTGGCAACCCTTTGCAGCCTCAAAGGGTTGTTCCTTCCTGCTGGCGTCTTCAGCTGTTGGGGGGAGTTTTATTAAGCATGGCTTTGCTTTGCTTGCACTCTCTGGACAGGCTCTGTGTCCTGCAAAGGTTCTCCTGCACCATTCCTCACAAGGCTGATGTGCTCCTGCTCCACGGCTAAGGTGGGAGAGGTCTTGGCTTCTGTGCTGGGGATGCTGCAAGGTTTCCAGGCAAGGTCTCTGGCCTTGAATGGGTGAAATAAGTAAACTTTCATAAAATAGTTTTACCTTTCAAACAAATAAGACTACAGCTGTTTACTTTCCTCTTTTGAAATACTATCACTACGATAATGCTTCTTTAAATTTCAGTCATACAACCTATTTAGGGTCAGACACTCAACTGGGTATGAATTAATTCAGCTCGTCAGAGTGTAGTGTTCCTGAGAAGAGAACTCGCCCTCAAAATATGTTGCTCTCACTCAGCTCTGAAAATGAATATAGATTTTCCCCACTTTACAGTAGCAAGAGGGGAACCTAGTTGTTTTTTCATCGTGCTACAGGAATGCCTGCCATCCCACTTCCCAGCAGTACTGAGGGATGCTGGCACACCACAAGAGCTGGGGGGGAGCAGTGCCAGTGTGAGCAACTGCCCGGGTGGGTGCATGAAGGGAGGCTGGAGGAGTTGGATAAGGGTGGTTCAACCAAGTAGTTGCATGGACCAGCAGCTGGAAAAAGTGCAGCCAGAGCGTGGGAATAGGAGTGCTGTGAAATGGGATCTGAAGATCCCCCTGCTCCTGTGGCGACCTCAGCCAGATCCCCCCGAGCGACAATGGCTGGTAACACTGCATCTCCAGAGAGGCAGTTGGAAGCACTTGCTCTCTGGAGGTGTTGACAGCTCCTCTCCTCACATTCCAGGTTTCAAGGCCATGTGCCCAATCCCTTCTTGGAAGGGGCTCTGGTCCCTGACTGGGCTCTGACTCTGCCTGGCTGCCTAGACTCATCCCTATCTGCAGCTCCATCCTCCAGCCGAATTGCCCAGGGGCTGGGAATTACCTCCCATCACAGGCTCATTTTCATTAATGAAAACACCAGGCTGGGCTGGGATTTGTATTTATTTTGCTGATGTGATTACCTGCCTCCCACCTGTGGCTCCCCCAGGCCCTGCCTGGTGGAGAGGGGGATGCTTCATGGGAGTTAATGGGCTCCCAGGGGCACATTTGCTCTATGTCATGCCCAAAAAATCCCAAAGCTCCAAGATCCCTGCCCCAGACAGCTCTTCAGCCCAGACTGCTCCAGCTGCTGGGAAGGGAAGCTGCCGACTCTACTCCAGCTGCTGAGAAGTTGCAGTGCTGCACTGGAGCACCCCCCTGCCTCAAGTGAGGCTCTCGGTGCCAGGTCCCCAGGAAGAAGCACTTTGCCACCTGCCTGGCCAGGCCTGCCAGCCAAATCATGGGCTGGAGGCTGGCAGGGGACCCGTGCCAAGGTGGAACGCAGCAGGCCTGGCCGTGGGGAAGACAGGAAGGTTCTGTGTGGCTGTGTGAATGTGTGTGTACACCTGTGTGTGTGTGTGCAAGGGACCACCCATGGAGCAGAGAAGGGCTGCAGCATGGAAGGATGGAGGGACAGAGCTGGGTTAGAAACCTCCTGCCCTCCTCTTCTTGTGCTCTCTGCCCTGAAAAACCTTATTTAAATTAATGATGTAATTACTCTGAATTAAGGGGAGGGATCAGTGCCAAAACAGAGGCTGCTCATTTCCAACTTGCCCACATCCTCCAGGTTTTTCTGTGTGCCCTCTCCCCTTTTCCGGAGGCGTCTCTTCCTCTCACTGAGATCGTTGGAGGGATGGAGACCTGCCTGGCTGGAGACTGGATCCCTTGTCCCTCAGTGCGAGCTGGCTCTTTTTGAGTCCCGTTGAGGGGGGCTCATTCCTCCACCTTCCCCAGGGCCCCCAGCTGTGGGGTGAGTGGTCCTGGGGCTGTGTGTTGCAGGCTGCCCAGGCCCCACCACTCCCCTGCTCTGCAGCCGCCTCCTGCTCGCCTCCCAATTCCCTGGCAGACGCAGTAGTGAGATTATCGTAATGATGTCCGACAAGGCAGTATCAGGAATTACGCTGATAAATCTAAACAGACAGCTTACAAAAAACCCAACAAAAACAAAACAACCACAACTGAACCCAGGCTTGTAATTTAATACAGGGTTATTAGCCTAGCCATCAGAGAACAGAGCTCTTGTATCCTGCAGCCTCGAGCCTCCTCCGTCCCTGGCTCTGTCTGAGATATGGCCTCTTGCCATAACAAAAGACTTCAGCCGTGTTTTTGGCTTGGCTTGGGGTGGTGAAGTCTCCTTGGTGAGTGCTGGGGCTGGGTTTGGGGGTACAGACCTGTGGGGTGAATGGCAGCAGGCTGCCTTCATCCCTGCAGTGTGGGGCAGTTTGTTACCCATGGCCAACCCACAGTGGGCTCTTCTGAAGGGTAAACTTCAGTGGGCAGAGGCTGGGGAGAAGGGGTGAGAGGAGGAACAGCCTCATGTGTGGGATGTGTCTGTGCTGGGGGGCTGCCCACCAATTCACTCGATGCTCACGGGATGAAGACAAATGACCCATGGCCTTGTACCTTCCCCCACACTGGGGCCAGGTCCCTGCCAGGCACAGGGCAGGGGCAGAATCTTTCTTGGGAAAGCAAGGATCTGCTTCACTCTGGCTGTATTAAACGCTTTCTTGACACGGGAACTGCTGACTGTTTTTTACCTGCTGTGGATTTTGCACACTCGCTGTGTTCCTCTTGGTTTCCTTCCCTGTGAAGGACACTGTAGGTAGCACTAACATTGTTGGGGCCTCTGTGTGAGGTAAATGTGCCTGTGGGGAGCACAAATTCTGTCCTCGTGGGGATCAGAGCTGAGCTGCCTGAAGTGAGGTGCACACACGTAGAGCTCTTTGTCCCCCAGCAGTGCCAGCGATTGCCTCAAACTGAGAGAAATGCTCTTTTTTTAAAAGATACATTTAAAACAGGGAGTGCATTTGAAGCAGATATTTATTAGGCTGCATGTGTTTTAGAAGGCAGGCTCTGCCAAGCCACTCGGTGCAGTAAATCTGATGGCAGGGCAGTTGCACTGCAGGGCTGCTGGCTCTCTGCCCCTGCAGTGGAGAAGCCTGGGGGGGCTGCAGGGAAGCCCCCAGAGAGGCTTGGCTTTGCCTCGGTGCCCCAGTGCAGGGAGGATGGCAAGCCACTGGGAGGCTGGGCTGAGTGGTTCAGTGCCTGTGTGGGACTGGGGCTTGTCTCCTCATTTGGGTGAATTTCTCCTCTAGGAGTGGCTACATGTGCCAAAGGTGGTCTTGGCTCCATGGAGGTTTGCTCCGTTTAGAGGCTCCAACTCCTGCAGTCCAGGGACCAGCGTTTCCTGTGGGCGTCCTCTCCTGCAGCTCTGCAACAGGCGCTGGCACGTCCTGCAGAACCCAGCAGAAATGGTTTGCACCAATCTCCTGAGCTGGAAGGTGCCAGGAGGGCAGCTGGCCCCGAAAGCCTTCGGAAGGCAGACGGCAGCAGGCAGGCTCTGGCACTGGCCACAGGGCTGCTGGGCACCCCGTGCCATGCCAGGGAGGAAGCCTGGGCTCTCGCTGCTGGCAGGGAACTGCCATGTGGGTAAGCATGATGGGTTAGTGAATTCATGAGTTAGTGAAGTAGTGAATCGGTAAATTAACTGATTAGAGTAATCTGTTAAAGGGGCTTGAGCCCCTGGTTGCTTTTTCCCTGACGTGTGGGACAGTGCCTGGGAGAGGGCCCTGG
Organism: Dicrurus megarhynchus; assembly: GCA_013399195.1. Lineage (NCBI taxonomy): Eukaryota > Metazoa > Chordata > Aves > Passeriformes > Dicruridae > Dicrurus > Dicrurus megarhynchus. The sequence continues at coordinate 116,391 of VXAD01012639.1, read as the reverse complement.
GGAGCTCATGGCAATCCCAGGCAGGCACAGGGTTCCCACACGCTGCCTGGCTCCACAGGCCAGACCCAGCCCATGGGCACAGCAGTCACAGGGAAGATGTGCTGTCTTCTGTGTCATGTGAGAAATGGCAGGAGAGCAGCACAAGCTTACACTCCTAATTGTTTTGTAGAATTTTCTTTTCCTTTTCCTTTTCTTTTTCTTTTCTTTTTTTTTTTTTTTGGGATAATAGGTATAAAAGTAGTGATTCAGAAGCACTTTCTCCCTTCCATTATCCAGAAAGCAAGTAAGAGCTGCAACAGTGGGGACTGCAACAAAACAATTATATTGAAGTATTTGAAGTCGTGCTTATATGGCAAATGTGACAAAACTGAGCGCAACCTTAAAATAGCAGCAGCAATCTTTTAAAAGACAAAAAGCAGATGATTATTGACTGAAGAGATCGCAGCGCACCAGGCTGGGTGCAGGCTGTTGTGTTAAACTCTCTCCAGAGGTGCTGCATCGGGCACAGGCTGCAGCTGCCCTCCTGCTTTTTGATGAACTCAAGCAACTGGCAGTGCCCAAGAGGCTTCCCAAGGGTAGCACCAGGTGCCAGGAGTCTGTTTCACCTGCCATAGCCCCTCGCCTGATTTAAGGCACCGATATTTGCATCCAGTCTGAGAGCACAGGTGTCCGGTGCTCCCCTGGCATTTCAAGGATGCTCGTGGGCTCATGGACTGGTGTGAATTGCACGGCTGTGCACCAGCCAGGCACGGGAGGATGGCTTTCTGTATTGGTCACTACTCTTGTTCGTGCTCACCTGGCTTCCCTGCATGGGCCAGAGTGTCTACACCTTGCTTTCCTGGGCCCTGCCATGGACCCCAGGGCGAGTGGGGGCCTCTGGTGCCACCATCACCCCAGCCACTGGGGCCCCACCTGCTCCATGGCTAAACGTAGTCACTCACTCCCTGGGGCTGTGGCTCTGGCATCCTTCACTGGTGCTAAAAATGACATTTTCCAAACAATGAAAGAATCTTTCATTACCCTGTCTCTGCAAGCAGCCCAGGAGGCTGGGAAACAGCTGAGCACTAAGTGATGTGCTTAATGCAGCTTTGGCATCAGTATTTTTTCCCTCTGTCTCCAGTTAAGGCATGCCATGAGGCATGAGAAGATGTGGCTTTGGATGACTACTGGGGGGCTGGCTGAGGCAGCAGAGCATGGCTGACTGCCTTCAATCACCTTCTCTCTCAGGAAGGCTGCAGCTGACCTGCTTCTCCTTGACCCTGCAAGCCCTCCTGCCCCGCTCCCTGCAGCGTGGTTTTGTCTCAGCATGGTCTGGGATCTGGTTCACCTTTCACCCATGAGTGACTGTCCTGCAGAACTCATGTCTGGGGCCATTTGTTCCTGATGTGCCCTGGGGACAACCAGAATGAGGGGAAAGGGCTGTTCCTCAGGGGATTGTATTGATGCCGCCCACAGGTGGCACTGCCCTGTTGCCTGCAGCCCTGGGCATGGGCAGGGATTTTGAGTTACTGCCCTGGCATTTAGACAGCTCTGTCCTGCCAGGCAATGCCAGATCCATGCCAGTGAGTGAAGGGTGTCTCCTTGCTTGGCCAAGAGCAGGTAGAGTAGCTGCCTCTTCCCCCTTTGGGACACTTTACTGCTCTCACCGACTGCTGAGCAAAGCCTTCACGCCTGTCTCCCATGGCAGTGATGGTCCAGAGGCCTGAGCCTTTCTCACTGTCACCAGCTGCTTTTTCTCTCTCTGACTCTCCCCTTCTCAGTTGGGTTTATTTTGTTTTTGAGCTGATAGATGGATTAGCATTTATCACCAGGCTGACTACCAGAGGGCTATTAAAGGTGATTTGCAATGTAAATACTTTCGTCATCAACCACATTTTCTTTAGACTAAGGTTGACTTTTATGAATATTAAAGCCCTGAAATTGGGTTCAGCAAGTTTGTGGGAGTACGTCTTTCAGAGGGAGGGGGACTGGCTGCCTGCATTGTGCTGGGGAGGCAATCTGGATCCACCTGAGGGCAAAGGGGTCTGGTGGCAGAGGGAGGGAAGTGGAGCATGAAAGGGTGTGTGAGGCAGAAGGAAAACCCGAGTGCCTTGAAGGACAGAAAGAAAGGAGAGTGAACATGCAAGCATATGCAGGAGTGCATCTCTCTGTGAGCAGGATGGGAGGACAGGCTTGGGCTGGAGGGTTTTTGCTGGAGGCTGGCAGAGACTATCAGGCTAGGGGAGGACTCATGGAAGGAAGGGGGAAACCTGGCCAGAGCCGACAGTGAGCAGATTTGTCCCTGGCAGAGCTCAGTGCCGGAGGCGTGTGTCTGAACTGGTGTATGCCCCGTGTACATGCTGCAGGGATGGGTGAAAACTGCTCCTTTGCTTGAGGACTCCCTGCCGTGAGTGTAGGGTTGCAGGACCAGCAATGAATTCCCCAAGCTCCCCAGCAGACACAGCCTGGCATTAGTTTGTGTGCCAGGAGCCAGTGCTGGCTGCTGCTGAGGCTGCTGCATGTTTGAGTATAGTTACTGGGAATCTGTCAGGGATAATGGGCGGGTGTTCCTGGGCTTGTGGGGGATGCCACAGAGTAAATGACCCCTAACTGCCTTTCCTGCTCTTCAAAAATATTCATCTCCTGCGCACCTGCTCAGTGGTGTAATCACTCTGCCTCAGGATGGCTGTGGATGGGAACTGTCACAAGCCAAGGCGGAGCATCAAGGTGGTCACTTGCCACTGGTTTCTGCATATCCCACTTCAGAGGCAGAGGTAAGAGGAGTTCTAGGTGTTTATGGTGTTTGCGTGCAAGGGCAATTTTTGAGATGGAGGAGCATGATGGAACATTTCCAACTGGTAATGGAAGACTAGCTATTGCTGATTAGACAGCAGGCACAGCACAGCATGGCTAAAAAGCAAAAAAAAAAGACCAAGAAGCCATCCAAAAAATAGAGGTTGGAAGTAGAGTGATGCAAAAAAATGGGAGGTGTGCAGTTTCATGAAAAATGGACAGCTCCAGGAGTATCCCAGATCCCTACAAGGTGACGGGTGCTGGGTTTACTGGCTGGTTAGCTGGGCCAGTCCAGCAGGATGGCAGGAGTCTCAGGCTGTCAGAGGCCTTAACCCCAAAAGAGAGTAAGGAAGGCCCATAATTTGCTTGGGCCATTGAATATGAAGTCAAGTCAGCCCTTGGCTTCTTCCATAGGAAAACCACAAGTCCCTCCTGTCCCACCTCAAAGCCTGTCACAATGTATTTGGCCAGGGGCAGGGTTGGAGCTGAGGTCTGATTCTGGAGTGCATTCATGACCAGTGCTGACACGGCCCAGGAAGGAAGGAAGGTGATGTCACTTCGGTGGCAGCAAGGGAGGCTGGTGAAACTCACTGGCAGCCCACAAGAAGGGAATGTGTGAAAATGTCAAGCCAAAAGAAGCAAGTGCTATCTTTAATTGGAGTGTGTACAGTGAGTCCAGGCTTTCAGAAATTCTGCTTCTGACTAATGAGTGCATACAGCTAAGCTAAGAGTTAGAAGATGAAAAGTTTTGTATTCAATTTTGGTTACACTTTTTTATCTCCATGACTGATCAGCTTTGGAAGAAGACATCTCACTGTTCATTACAGTCTTTTGTCTGTCTTTGGGGACTTGTAGTTTGAAACAAGAGTCCAATCAAATAACCCAACTCCAGTACAATCAAATTGTTTTTGAAGCAGATATTTCCTCAGTCTAATGAGTTCTCACAGAGTGTAACAAAGGTTTATTCACATTAATTTTTTTAGGGGGAAAGAAGGAGGAGGAGAGGGTGGTATTTATTTGAGGTCAGGGCTTTGGGGCAAGGCAAGAGACTCCAATTAACTGGCTGGAGTCTTTGACAGGTTTTGGTCAATGGCTGCAAAAAGAGTGTGGGCAGATGTTAAGCTGAAAAGAGCCAGCGAAGCCTCATTGAGCTCACTGCAATCGCGTGGCTTCACACCAGCTGACACTTGGAAAGCTTTGTCTTCTTGCTTCTCAAAGAAGGCAGGAAGGAAAACAAATAGGAGTTGACTAAACTCACTGAAGAAATGCCAGAATGTGGCCTATGGTGACGAAAATAATGGTAGTGCATCTGCCTCACTGCTGTGGCAGGGGCCTCTTGGTGTGCAAAGGCAGCAGCAGATGCAAGTGCCAAAAGGCTTTAACCTTTTCAGGGTGCAGAGATGCACCTGGAGCAGGAGATGTGTCATCAGAGAAAATTGTCTGAATTACCTTAACAGTGTTCTCTCTGCTGGAATTCAGAAATATGTCTTTATTTGCAGGGAGAAGATACCAGTTTGCAGGATCTAGGAAAAAGAGAAGTCCAGTCTGTGAACTGGACACATCCTTAGATGAGAAATTGACTTCAAATACCGGGCTTTTGTTAAGTGCTACCTCCCAGAGCCAGAGAGGTACGAGAAGAGGGTGAGGAGGTGAAGGAATGAATGGTAGGAACCCATCTGCGGCTGTAATCGCTTCAAAGGAGGGTTAAAGTGGGGCGTTTATTTGTTTATGCGTGTCTATGCACGTGTGCGTGAGAGCCGAGCAGATGGGGAAGTGATACGCGTGTGTCTGTGAGCACGAGTGAGAGGCACAGGGCGGGTGAGGGAGTTGCTCTAGGTGTAAAGTGGAGGGAAGGGGAAAGGTGTAGAGGAAAGGGAAGACGGGGCTTTTTTTCCTTTTCACTTTGTTTCTTCTCGTTTGACACTTTCTCATTACCAAAAGCCAAACCTGGGGGACAATCAGTCAGCTGGTTGCGGTACTGCCTGATGAGGTTTTTGTTCTGTTTGAACACCTCAGTTCTGAGCATTAGTGACAGCCCGGCAGAGTTTTTTGGGGGACTGGGGAAAGCGCCGAGGCCTCCCTTTGCCCAGCCTGTGCCGGGTCCACTCTGCGCCTCTCTGCTCCTCGCTGTTCCCCGCCTTGGGACGCCGGTGCTCCCGGCGCTGCCGGCTGCAGCGGATCGGGACTTGTCCCCGCCGGTGGGTGCGGAGGTGGCAGCAGGGGCCGGAGCATGGCGCCGGGGAGCGGGCGCTCCCGGAGCGCTGTCCGGGGTGCTGCAGGAGCGCTCCCGCACGGCATCTGGCCGGCCGGGCCGGGCGGCCACATCTGGGACGGGGGGAACGGCGGCGTGGGGATTGGCAGCGGCTCCTGACGTCGTGAGCCCCCCCTCTGCCCGCCTCCGCCCCGGTGCGTTTTCGTGGCGGCGAGGGGGGCGCACATCNCGCTCGGGGCTCCGTGGGCGCGGGGCGGGGGGCGCGGGGCATCCCCCGCGGGGTCCGGCGGGGGGGGCGTCTGCATGGCTTTAGGGTGCACGGGGAGGGGGCTGCGCACCCCCGCGGGATGTGGCACGCGGTCGCCCCAGGAACGGGGGAGGGGTCTCTGCCAACTTTCCCACGTTCCTGCGTCTCCCCGGGAACCCCGGGATGCCCCGCGGGTCGGGACCCTCGCACTGGTTCGCTGCCCCGGCACGTCTGGAGCCGTGCAGTCCTGCCAGGGCACCGGGGTGATGTCTGGCATCCCCTTTCCCTGCTCCCATCCAAACCAACACCGTTCCCGGGATCCGTCGCCCGAGGAACCTCGGGTCCCTCCTGTCACCCAGGAAACAGCCTTGTCAGCGCCCTGAGTAGGGAATATGAGCAGCCTGCAGCCCCGGGGGCAGGCACCCCCAGGACGGGGGTTATTTGTTCCCCTGGTGCCTTCTCTGGGAAGGAGAGATTCCTGGACAAGACACTACCCGCACGCTTTCTTTGCTTCCCTCGCTATTCCAACAAGAGCAACAGGGGCACGATCCCGTATCTTTTGGATACTTTGTCGCCATACTGGGCAAACCCCTCTGGCGCCTGTGGCCACCTCCCAGGACGTGACTAGGCAGAAGTTTTCCAGCTCTCTACAGAGCTCTTTGCCAGGTTGGGCATTGCAAGGGAGACAGATGTTGCCCACTCTCTTCCTCAGTGTGGGTCTCACCTTCCCTTTAGCCCTTTCTGGCCCTGTTGCACCCTTCCTGCTGGTAATGACAGAGCCGGCCCGTGCTCTCTGTTGGCCCATCATGGACAAGAGTCGGGCAGCCACACCCTTCTTTCTTTCCAAAATAATGACACTGGCTTCAAATCAGGGAACAGTTCTTACCATTTTTTAAAATAAAAGCAGCACTGGCTTCTGTCTGACCTGCTTTTAACCCCTCTGATTGTGCTGTGGATGGATTTTTCTAGCTGGTCTTTGCAAAGCCAAAGGCTAGGGAGATACTTCCCAACCTGAGGAGTAGCTGGTGTTCCCCTGTGCCCTGCTGGCAGTTGGGCTCTGCTTGGGCATTTAGAGGCTCCCTGCTTTGTCACAACTGCCTTGAGTGATCTCCAAGGGTGGTTTGACTTCTGCCACAACTTGCAGAGTGAACAGAGGGGCTAGAAGGGTTGCTACCAATGCAGTTGGGTGGCTTGTTGATGCCGGCACTGTCTATCAAAATACTCAGGTGCCAGGATCCCAGAGCCCAGGCTTTTGGTGAAACATCACCAGAGACAATGCTCACGTTGAAATCTCAGGTGACAGCAAGGTGCTTTTTGCTGTCACTGCTGCTGGGCATCACCTCCTGCTTCCTAACGCCATGACTCCTGTGATCTGAGCACCTGCTGCAGCTCTCCAGCCTGGACTAGGCCCCCGTGGAACATCTCAGCAAGGAGCAGGGCATCCAGTGGAGATCCTAAACAGCAACCCATCCCTGGTTCACCCTTCAGCTGGGATGGTGGCCAGTGCTGGGAGCCCTGGGTGGGGAAGGTGGGTATGGGAGCAGGTGTGCAGTGCTGTGCAGCAGCCCTGGTTCCTGTGACAGCCAAGCCAATGTGCCCTTGCTCAAACCGGCAGCAAGTTTCCAGGGCTGCCGGACGGAGCAGCAGCGGCCCTGGGAGTGACCTGATGAGTGGGCAGAGGAAAGCTGGAGGGAGAAGGAGGAGAAGGGCTACCGGTAAAAGTGGTTTGTTTATTCACACGAGGGGCGTACCCATCTCAGCGGGTCAGTCTGTTTTCTTTCATAGAAGAGAAATGAACTGAAATGATTAATTAATGCTGTGATCCAATTACTCTGAGTTTGCAAAAGGAGCATGGTTTTTCTCTTTTAACTGTCCCCACGAGCATCCCATTGATGTCAGGTTTTGTCATGGTTGCGATTTTGTTGTTTTGTTTTTTAAAATTAAAATGACAAATATCTCCCCAGAAAAAAAAGAAAAGACAAAGAAGGAAAAAAGACAACAACAGGGAATAAAAATAGTGAGACCAGGAGGAGCAGCTGATGCAGAGCAGTCCCCTAGCACACCTTTGTGTTGAGCCCTTCTCTGCCTGGCCTGCTGAGCCCTGACCAGCAGCATCCATGGAGGTGAAGAGGTTTGGTGAGTGCCCAGCCGAGGTGGCAGACACAGCTCTGCAAAGGCAGCGGGGAGAGCAGTCGAGAGAGGAGAGGGAAATGGAGGCTGTTTGCAAGGGGCTGCTGCTTTCTGCACAAATACAGCTCCTCTTTCCACATGGGCAGACACGCAGCAAGTGTTTCATGTGCACAGGCTGACCCCTTCTCCTTGGCATGCTAAGTCGGGGCTTCGATGGGCATCTTCTGGAGAAGTGGGCATTGTCCTGGAACCAGTCACTGCTCAGTCTGACATAGGCCTATGCCCTTACTGCCTTCCAGTAAGCCAAGGGAGCAGGTTTGCTTTGCATTTCAGCACCCATTCTGGGCTGGCTCTAAAACTGCATGTTTAAAAGACATGTTTTGGGGAGATGTGAAAGTGTGGGACCTGACACAGCCAGGAAATGGAAGTTTTGGACCAGATCATTCCCATTTACTTCCTCTCCTGTCTTCATTCCCATCCCAGCATCCCCAGCTGACTGCTCTTTAGCCTGCCCAAGCACCAGCACCCACCATGAGTGTGCCAGTGATGAGGCGGGGCTCCACACCTGGGCAGTGTTGAAGCCTCTTCAAGATGGTGATTGGAGCTGTGCTAAATCCATCCTTCTTCTGAGGGATTTGTGCCACCAGTCAGAAAACAGACACCAGTTTTTAGGAAGACTTGTGCTCTCCTGCCCAGAGCCCTGGCAGACTGGGAAATGAGGGCCTGAATGTGTGGCTGCTGCCTAACTCACGGCCAGGCGTAGGAGTGTGCCAGCCTCAACCCTCCCGGGGGCACAGCCCACCACGACATCCCTTTAAGCCTCTAGGCATGGCGGAGTCTTGCTGCATCCAGACCCTTGAACATACTGAGATGGACCCTTGCCCTGTATTCAGACAAATCCATTTACTGAAGCTTCAAGGAGTGAGGCACTTCCTGGACGAATCAATCTGGGGCAAGTGTTCCCTGGGCAGGCTGGCTCATGATTCCAGTATTTTGCTGGTGCATGAACACAGGGTAAGGAGTCTCACGTATGGATCCTCCCCTTGATGCTTAGAGACAGAGTTTTAGCAGGAGAGGCACAACCAGTCCCTGTTCCCCCAGCTAGAGACACCTGGGTGTCCTCACTCCGTGTGCCTCTTGGCAGCCATCCCACCTTCCCTGCAGATCGATGCACTGGTCCTCTTGGGACTTGATTCTGTGCCAGGACAACATCATTTGACCTCTCTTCAGACCCTGAGTCCCCTGGCACTGTGAGCATAGCAAATGAGGCTCTGCTGGAGATGCTCCCCAGCCCAACCCCTTGCGTGCCAGGCACAGCTGCTCACGCCTTTGCCCCAGGGCTGCTCTCGGGACCCTCCAGAGATGCCTTCAGCCCTGAGGCTGCACCGCATGGAGGAGGAACTCCAGCAAAGGCTCAGTTTATACATTGTATGATGTAAGTTTGCTGAGAAAATTAACATCAGCGGCCTGTCCAAGCCGGCAAATGCAATGGCTGTAGGCACAGTGCTTTGTCCCTCTGACAATCCCCCAAACTGTTGCCGGAGGTCCCGCAAATCAGAGCTGTGTGAGTGACAGTGGCTCTTCTGCGTTGCTGTGACCCTGTCCCCACCACGCCTTTATGTCCTGTGCAATGTGAGCTCCATTCCCACTCGGTGCATGAGGCAGTGGCAGAGATGCCCAAGTGCCCTGTTCCCTTCCCACCTCCTGCCCCAGCATTAGGCAGGTTGAGATGTGCGGCTGCAGAGGAACCTCTCCCACTTGTTCCAGTGACTCAGAGAGAGCTGGAGAGGGACATGGGGAAGCACAGGGCTGTTTACTTGTCTTCAAGAGCCTCGAAGAGGAGTTGCATCCCAGGTCAGTTGGTGAAGGAGGGGCAGCAACTAGGAGGGGCAGCAACTAGGAGGGGCAGCAACTAGGAATTTTGTCCTTTAAAGGCAGAACTCAGTGCAAACCATGGGAGCTCCTTGAGCACAGCAGGCTTGGCCTGAGCTATCAGCATGTTACTGAGCTATCAAGGCTGGCTGTGCTCCTCCAGCAGGGGAAGCCAGGCGGAGAAGCAGCCCCTCTGGTGCCACAACTGCTTTTACATCTAGCATATTGTATAGCACCTTGCAGCTTGGCAGAGGAAGCCCTGGGGGCTGACACCAGGGGCCTCAGCTGGAAGTGTCTGGAGGTGAAATGTCACCAGCAGGGTTAAGGCTGCTATGTGAAGTTGCTTTGCATTGGCCAGTTAACGGGTTAATGTCTTCAGCCTCTTTAAGCAGAATTAGATTGATTTGTCTGTGGGAAACCCAGCTCCAGTTGTGCAACACTGAGGTCTGAAAACATCAGTCTGCAAACACGATGTCCTGGGCCCCTGCATCCGTTCCAGGTCACAGAGCAGCTCTCCAGAGGCCTCCATGGCGCCATGCTTCACTGACCCCTCACTTGCAGACCCTCCCAGTGTTGATGTTAGCTCCCAAGCCCCGGGCAGCGCGGCAGTCTGGCTCTGCTGAGGAGGGATGAAGATCCTTGGGGGATCTTTGCATGACTGAGATGGGAAGGAGAGTACCCTGCGTCTCGCCGTCTCTAGTGCCTCTGGGGTAGTTTGGATCCCTGCTCTGCTGACAGTTACATCATGTGCAGTCCCAGATAAAGCCAAAAAAGTGCATGCATGTGTGCAGAGAGGAGTGGAGAGCAATGAAACCCTTCTGGCATCTGCCTTTGCCTGGAAACGGGCATGAATTGCCTGGCCTCAGGCCTGCCTCTCTGCAGCACTTAGGAGCAGTGTCTAGCATGGTGGTCTCTATGCTTCTTGCAGAGCTCAGATAACTCACCAAGGCCCATAAGTGGTGCTCAACTCATGAAGCCCTCTGCTACCCTGTGCAGTCACAGGCAATGAGGTGGCTAAAACCCCTGCCCTGTGCTGTGGGTGCTGCCTGAAGCATTAGTGTGGGGTGAGCAGCACTGCATCCCTGACTGGCTGAGCTGCATCCCCACCCTATGGCTCATGGGGACCCTGGGGGACAAAGAGGGTGAATACAGGGTGCTGTGGGTCTCTGCGTGGGGGCCAGCCCCTGCCTTATTCAGCACCAGCACAACAGGCTGGGGATCACCATCCTGCAGTGAGAGAGGTGACTCCGGACAGAGCTGGGCTGCCTGAGCCAGAGAGCTGCAGCCCACAAAGGTTTCCAGCCCCAGCATGGCTCCCACTCTGCCCAGCCAGGAGCTGGTGGGACCCTCCAGAGAAGGCAGCAGGGAGAGGTTTGCAGGCAATGTCTCTGTGTGAGGTCTCTCCCTCTCAGAAGATTTTCTTAGAACTTTTCTGTAGGGGAGATATATAATCCCTCCCTGGCAGCCCGAGACTATTCCCATCTCCTTCCTCTCCATCCCTCCCCTTCTCTGTTGTCACCATGGATGGGGAGTTCCTACCTGCTCTCCTCCCCTGGCCCCCTGGCCCCTACATTTTCCATTCTGCCTGTCCATGCCCTGGGCTTTCCTGCCCACCTTCTGCTGCAGGTCGTCTCCTTCACTCTGTCCCTTTGCTCAGACATCACCTCCAACTCCAAATCCTCTTGCAGGTTTTGTGGCCAAATGGGGTCTAATATTTTCAGTTTCCTTTTTCATTAGCACCCCAAAGATTCCCATCTGCTGTCTGCCTCCAGGACTTGGGCTCTCACATACACATCCATCCAGCAGGGTTCTTGCTCCTGCCTGATTTTCTGCCCTTGGCTCAGGGCATCAGCTCTTTTCTCTCACCTATTACTTAGCTGGCTCATTTGTCCTTTCAAAGCCCTGCAGAGCTTCACTCTGCTCCATGGGGCAAGAGGCTCTTGTTTCCATTGTCAGGTCTTTAAAATTTCAGATGAGCACCTTACTGTTTGCTCCCTGCAATGCCTGAGCTCTGGGATGAGTTACAGAGAAACAGGTTCCCCCTGCCCTCCTGACACCCATGCTCTGCCAGGGCAGCACTGCATCTCTGACTGTCTGAGCTGCATCCTACGGCTCATGGGGACCCTGGGGGGAGAAGAGGGTGAGTGCAGAGTGCTGCAGGTCTCTGCATGAGGGCCAGCCCCTGCCTTGTTCTGCACTGGCCTTGGCCCCTGGGACTGGTGTGGGGGGCAGATCCCCCAGGTGCCTGGCAGCGACCTGGCATGGGCAACTGTGGCCGTGTGGGGCCATGGCAGGGTGAGGGGGCTTCCCTACAACTGGCTTCCCAAAAAGAGCTGAGTCCTTCCCCCTTGCCATCCCCAGGCAAGGCCTGTCCCTGGGGCAGGGGGAACTGCTCTTCTAAGCAAACAGATCTTAGGCCTTGCAACACCTGCCCCTCCAGCCCTCAGTCCCTCCTCCACCGTTCTCTCTCCCACAGGCACCTGATCCCGGCCACTAACCTCTCCCTGGGAAGAGCCCAGCTAATCCAGGCAGTCACTTGTTGCTGTAATTCTCTCTCTCACTCCTTCCTCTCTGCTGGCTGGTCCCAGAGCCCTTCCCGGCAGTGGGACCTGGAGCTGCAGCAGGGTTATTTCTGTTGCGCTGCCTTGAAACAGCTGGGTTCTGTTAAAGCTTCAGCCCAGGCATATAAAAGAACATGAGCATCTCTCTGAGGCAGAGAGCATTAATGCAGTGGATGGGAGGGGAGAAGTGTGGCTCCAGCCCAGGCTCAGCTGGAAGCCCAGCACCTTCCTGGCTCAGCGACAGGGGCTGAGCTCTGCCACCAGCTGGGAGCTGCAGCCCTGGGGCGGCTGAGGCAGAGGGCACTGGGGGGAGGACACTGTGTCCCCCTGGTCCTGCTGTGCGATGCCGCTGTGGTGAGCCTTCTCCCCCCGGGATGTTGCCATCGGAGGCAGCGCAGGCGTGGGAGCTGCTGGGGAGCCGCCGGTGCCTGGGAGCTGCAGGTTGGGCACAGCAGGGTAAGGCTGGACTTTGGCTCGCGTGGCATTTGCCGTGCACACTTGCTAGTAGTGTTCCACTGATAGGGTATTTATTTGGCCTAATAATTGGGTGACAGATGGTTAATTAATTGTCAGAGTGACCAGTGTGCTGGTAGGCTATTTATAGGAGCGACCTTTCAATTACTTTTTTAAAAAACACTTTCTCACTGGCTTACTTCTTGTCTGGTAATGCTGTGGATAAATGGCATGCGGCCCCTTACAACCTGCAAAGGGCACATTAGGGTTACAGGCAAGTGCTGAAGGGCCCGTTTGGGCAGGGGGTGCAGCTATGCCTGCTGTGGGATGCTGCTGAGCCTGCTGAGCTGGGCACTACCTGCAGGAGCCCAGCTCAACAGCCACGGCTCTGACCCGCGAGCGCTTCCCACAGCCGGGTGCAAGCCACCTTGGATGTGGTGCCTCGGCTTTACTCTGAAAGCCAGCATTACCCACATAGTTACAGGCAGCAGGGAAGGCAGGGGAGGCTCCTGGCTTGCTTGAGGGGGGTGGTGGGGTTACACGACTGCAACACTCCCTTCTGGCCCCAGACACATCAGATTTTCCAAACGTGATGCACAAACACATATCAGGCACGGGCGTGTTCTCTGGCCCCCTCGCCTCCCCCTGAAAGCTGGTTGCTCCTGTGCCACTGAGCTTACTGCTTCTCCATGGCTCCAGGAAAAGCTATCAGAGGTTCTTAACTTGTGGGGATGGAGGAAATTGCTTTGCCTCATGAAGACCAGTTGAATAGCAGAGGAAGAAAGAAGAATAAATTATTTAGTGGAAAAATCAAATGCCCAGAACCACCCCATATGTTACTGACAAGAAACAATTCCTGTTCCACAATGGCTCAGATCTCTTCTGGAGCAGGATAAGGACTTCAGGGATCCATTGACCAGAGGGTTGAAAGCACAGCCACCATCTGGAGCTGGGAGGGCAGGGGGAGCCCTGCTATTTTAACACAGCAGATCCTGCCGGCCCCTCATCTCCTTTCTGTTTCTCTGGTTGTTTATTGCCTTCATCATTCCAATGCAGAGGCATGGAAGCAGCCCAACACCAACCCTCCCTCTGCCAGACAGAGGGCCTGCCCTCAGTCTTCTCCCGTATGTTTTATTTCTGAGGTGCCTGTTCCCAGTATCTAGGAATTCTGTTTTCACACTCTGAGGGGTGTGAATCTGTCAACCAGAACAATCCTTCACTAGCTGTAAACTGGTGCTGTGATTCAGGAACTAATTAACAGCTATTAGATAATGCAATTAACACCACAAACTGCCACCCTTCCCTGAGTATACCTTCCCTTTGTGTGCGTGAGCCATAAATGTCTACCATCTTCTGTTCCCTCTTTTTTCTCTCTCCTCTCCACCTTGTGGTGGTGGCTGCACAAACTACCCAGCCCCACATCACATTAGGATTTTGACATGACAGGACTAAGCCCATTAAGACTTTTGCCCTCTCTACACTTTTAGGAAGGCCAAGACAAGCAGTGGGGCTGGCAGTGGGGCTGGCCTGGCTCTTTCCAAACGTGACACCAAAGGTGATGTGCCCAGGCCCAGCCTTGGGCACTCGGAGAGAACAGGGGGTGATGTGTGTCTTCTCCTGGAATGTGCCTGTGGTGGAGGGGGCCAGCTTCCCTCCCTCCCGGAGACAGGCAGCACCCAGAGCCCCACAGGATCCATCCAGCCAGGAACTGACAGCCACAGCCACTCGATCCTGTCCCTGGGCTCGAGGTCTCTTTCAATTTTGCTGTTGCTCCAAACCCATGCAGGGCTAAAGCCCATCTCTGGGAGCAGCTCACACTCGTAGGCATCTGCTAAAGTACAGGTTTCTCTAATTCCTCTCCTTCCCCTGTAAACATCTTCCTCTCCAGACTGGTGTGTGAGCATGGGGCTTGCTTTATGATGGGGTTCCTTGCAGAGCACGCTGGGTGCATGCAGAGCCCTGCTCATTCCCAGAGGTTTTGCTTCAACCACATGTGGACCAGACATGGCTCTGCCTCCCACTTGCACCTGCTCTCTGAGGATCCCCAGCCCTGAGGATGATGCTGGGATGGGGGCAGTGTCAAAATAGGAAAGGGGATGGTGGATGGTGACATGTGGGCCAGGGGCTGTGGAGCAGAGGGAGGCTGTGCAGTACGGAGAGAAGAGGCAGGGAACACTGGGGCAGTAGGGCTGCTTGCTCCAGGAGCTCATCCCACAGCTTGAGGTGCCACCATCACATGGGCATGTGTAAATACCAGCCTCTCCCATTGTCCTTGCTGTGCCTCCGGTGGGGAGGGTGGCCAGCTCCTTCCACACAAGGAGCAACAAGGGCAGGAGGGAACTGAACCCTCCATCCCACACAAGATGAGTGTGCAGCAGGTGCTCAGTCACTGACTACAGCCCAACCTCCAGCTACTGCAGACTTTTTGGGTACAGGGTGGTCACCAGCAGTCTGTGACAGGGCTTTCTCCTCTCTGACCTGGCAACAGGCTGTGAGGCAGTTTGCAGGAGCTGACAGGATGGGAAGGCTTGCTGGAGAGGCACATGAGGTGCAGCAAGGAAAGAGCAGTTTTCTGCTGTGGTCTCGGGTGTCACCCTGCGACGGAACACTGGCTTTGCTCTTGCTCTGGAGTTGAATCCTCACCCAACAGTGGTCACACCCATGATTGCAGGTAGCAGTGGGGACCCTGCTGTGCCCGCTGCCCACAATAGTTGGACCCCACCCAAATTACAACCTTCTCTGCTTGGATCTGTGGCTGTGTGGGAAGGGAAAGGCATTTCCCTGTCTTGATGACACGATTGGTGAGCACTGCAGCAGCCACAGAAACTCTTGGACCAGAGGATGCTATCAGTAAAGAGTTGGAGTCTCCTACCAGCTTCGATGGAGAGGAAGAAAACAGTCACAAATCACTGCCAAAAGATGAGGGAGTTTGCTGTAGCTGGCTGGTGCAAGCAGGTGTGGGAGAGCACCCACTGAGCACTGCAAAGCATGGTTGTGTGCAGGCTGAAAAGCCAGTTGGTGTCACAGCCCCAGGAGCCCTTCTGAAGTGTTCTCTGAGCTTTGTCAGGGCTTCGTCTCCTCCCTGTCTGTGGTGCCATCGTGAAAGTGGGGTGCAAAAGGGCATGGAGGCAGAGAAGGTGATGTAGGATGGGGGCTGTGAGGGGTGGGAGAGAAGAAATGCACTCCTGGAGATGTGCAAGTACTGGGCACTGGGGGACATGGGGAAGGCATTTAGTGGAGAGACACCAGGTCCTGGAGAGGGTCCCTTGGTGTCTTGGTGTCACAGCATTGGGAACAGTGATGTGGCTGGCATGAGGGTGGAGATGGTGTCACACTGGTGAGTTTGTTGCAGCTCCACAGCTCTCCTGTGTGCTCTCTCCATCTTTGGACACATGATGGGGATGCAGACAGGGGTGTGGCTGCCTGAGGGCAGTACCCCCACCCAGGCCCTTCCCACACAGCCTGGATGCTCTCCACCTCAAAGGCAAAGATATGTCCGTAGTGCCCATGCAGGCATGATCCATGGCTTGGTCAGCTGCTCAGACCTTGCAAATTTGTAACATCCTTGGCCTTCTCCCAGCTCCAGACTGAGCTGCCTGCTCTGCTCAGGAAGGCAAAGGCAGTGCTGAGTGGTCCCAGTGAGCTCAGAGCCAGTGTCGGGGGCAGAGTGAGACAGTGGGATGCAGAGCAGAAGATGGGGAAAGAAGGTATGCCCGGCGGGCTGGGGCATGGCAGAGAATAGCCAGGGCATCTGAGGCAAGGGTGAGTGGTGTGCACAGCTCCCAGCTCATACGTGCTGCTCTGTCTGTGTTGTACATATCTTCACACGTTTAAGCGTGTTCAGTCCTCCTCCTTCCCTCATGCCGGGGATTGCTTTGTTTTTGCTGTTCGATGACGGCTTATTTTCACAATGCTCAATGTTTAAGCCCTCCACCCTGAGGCTGCAGTTGCCTCTGCCTCCTGACGCCAGTTTGCAGCATGACCTCTGGGTGGCATCCAAAGGCTCGCGTGTGGGGCTGCCGCAGCCTTTCCTCCCGGTCTTGGGACACGTACAGAACAGTCTGGGGTTGAGATGGACTTTTCTTACTTTGGGTAACTTGTGAGAACACAAGTGAGAACACAAGTCTTTGTCAAGGCTGATAATTAATTAGACACGCTTAGAAGAGTATGCCAGTTCATGAACAAAAGTGAGAAAACTGAAACCCACATTTTAGCAGAGACGATGGAAAGGTTTCTTTTCAAGACTTTCAAATTCTTCTTGGAAGAGCTGGGGTAGATGTCTGCATGATTGCTATCTTGTCTGATCAGTTTGATTAGCTGTTACAAGAATGACAGTTAAATCTCCCCATCTCACCAAAGTGAAGAAATTAAAACTCATTTCAATTGTACTGAAACCAACCCCCAAACTGCCATGATTATGTATTTCTAAGCCATTTTATACACTTATCGCCTCTTCTCACATCCCTGGCTGGGTGCCCAGGAAGGATGGCAGCAGAAACCTTTTTCCCCCCTCCCTCGATGCATCCCTTGTCCTTGGAGTAGGGTGCAAAGATGGGCAGTGCTACCAGGCTTCCTTGCCCCATCCGTATCTGGCATGTAGCATCTACCAAAGGGTACTGCTTTCTTTTAAATGCCTTTTGTCTCCACAGATAATGGTATAGAGGTATTTCTTTGTCCCTCACTCACTTCTTGCCCTTGCACCTGTAAGAGGACCTCCACCACTATCGTAGCTGAAGCCTTGCTAATGCAGAAGCTGCCTAAATGGCTACATCAGACCCTGGCTTTAGCATCTCAGCAGCCACATTTTCACTTAATTACACCTGTATCTCTTTAGAAAGTGCTTGTATTAAAAACTTGGCTATTTTCTGATGGCAGAAAACTCCTACCCTCACCACAAATGAAAGACAAGGGCATTTCTTTTCAAATACTTAGAATAGAAGAGCCGATCTCACAGCCTGCCAGACCCTGTTTGGAAGAGGTGCGAGTTAATGGCACATTTATACATTCAGCAAAATCAGCTTTGGGGGTCCCAGGCATTTGGAGCCAGCACCCAAGCCAGAGACACGCTGTGCTGAGCGCTCCCACTGCGGGGACACTCGCCCATGCGCTGGCTCCCGCTGGGTTCCCTGCAGCAGTGCCCATGGGGCTGAACCCCTGCCCTGGCACAAGGAGGAGCTGCTGGAGGGGCTGCCCTTGATGGGCTGGTGGGGTTGGGATGCCCCCAAAAGCCAGGGTGAGGCTAGTGAAGGCCCAGCATGTTTTGGGGGCCTGGATGGTGTGGGAGAGGCAGGTTCAATGGGAAGCTCTTCTGTCCAGCCCATCTCCCTCAGTGCCTTTGCTTTTCCTTTGCTTTCCAGGAAATTCCCTTTCATCTCAACACAGCCCTTCTGGTCTATTGATTTTTTTTTAAGGTCCATTCTACTCTTACCTTGGGTGATTAACCACAGGCATCTTGGTTTGGATGAAGGCAGTAATTCTGTCTGTAATTCTCATCACTTTTCATAAATAATTCCATGTATCATGCTGAGGTGTCTGACTCCACAGAGCACATCTCCGTGGCCAGGGTGGCTGCAGCTGCAGTGTGATGTGGGAATGGGGGAAGGGGTTATCACTTCCCAGCATCACTGACTGATGGCACTTGTGCAGCTCCCTCCCTCTCCTGAGCCCGCTGCGCTGTGCACTGCGCCACGCCAAATTACCCATCTTCAGCCTTTCTTGGCATTTCAGCATCTGCATCTGAGCAGTGTCACCCTCTTGTCAGGGCCGCCTCTGTTGGATAGCTTGGTGCCCCCAGTAAGATGTCGTGGGACTCACACAAGCTGTGGTTTAACTTACTGTTTTCCTTGTCCCAGATTTCATCTTCCAGAAGGAGCTGTTTGCTGCAAGAGACACAGGTGAGCCGAGCGGACCACGGCACGGGCTTTGTGGGTTAGGCGCCTCTTGGGGAGTGCTTTGGGGAGGTCAGCAGGACATGCCTGGGGCATACCATAAACCTGCTCTTGTCCCTGGGGCAGGGCACTGGCTCCGTGCCATGCTGTTCTGGCAGTGAGTGCTGTATGTACATCCCCCCTGGGCTCTGCAGTCCTCTTCCCCCCAGCCCTTTGGCCTCCCTGTATGCCTCTCTGGGGCACACGAGGTTGTGTTCCCGCTGGGATATGGTTCCTGGCCCTGTAAAGAAAGGACCATCACACCCTGGCCATAGGACTGTCCTAGCCCCATTCCTGCTTCTCTCCCTGCAACTTGTATGTCTCCTCTACTGCTAAATAGGGACACAGAAAGTGCCTCCAACGGACTCCTGGAGTGGCAGAGAGAAGTCCAGGAATGCCAGATTTTTGAGCACTAGCCAAGATCAGTGCTGGCCTGGGAAACTGAGGAAATGTTGCCAGGCCGGGCTGGCAGGTCTGATATTCTCCCTTTCTGTCCTCGCTCTCCTTGCAGATCCCATGCACAACCTCTCTGCTCAGCCCTGGCAGGCGAAGATGGCCAACCTGACCTATGACAACTTCACCCTGGGCAACCGCTCCGAGGTGGCCGTGCAGCCTCCCACCAACTACAAGACAGTGGAGCTGGTTTTCATCGCCACTGTCACTGGCTCACTCAGCCTTGTCACCGTGGTGGGGAACATCCTGGTGATGCTCTCCATCAAGGTGAACCGCCAGCTCCAGACTGTCAACAACTATTTCCTCTTCAGCCTGGCCTGCGCGGACCTCATCATCGGGGTCTTCTCCATGAACCTCTACACGGTATACATCATCAAAGGCTACTGGCCACTGGGGGCCGTGGTTTGCGACCTGTGGCTGGCTCTGGACTATGTGGTGAGCAATGCCTCTGTCATGAACCTGCTCATCATCAGCTTTGACCGGTACTTCTGTGTCACCAAGCCCCTGACGTACCCGGCCAGGAGGACCACCAAGATGGCAGGGCTAATGATCGCGGCCGCATGGATATTGTCCTTCATTCTCTGGGCCCCTGCCATCTTGTTCTGGCAGTTCATTGTGGGCAAGAGGACAGTCCCTGAGAGGGAATGCTACATCCAGTTCCTCTCCAACCCAGCGGTGACCTTTGGCACAGCCATTGCTGCTTTCTACCTGCCCGTAGTCATCATGACGGTGCTGTACATCCACATCTCCCTGGCCAGCAGAAGCAGGGTGAGGAGGCACAAGCCTGAGAGCAGGAAAGAGAGGAAAGGCAAGTCCCTCAGATTCCTCAAGGGCCCCCCAGTCAAACAGAACAACAATAACTCTCCCAAGAGGGCCGTGGAGGTGAAGGAGGAAGTGAGGAATGGGAAAGTGGATGACCAGCCATCTGCACAGACAGAGGCCACTGGCCATCAGGAGGAGAAGGAGACATCCAATGAGTCCAGCACCGTCAGCATGACCCAGACCACAAAAGACAAGCCCACAGCAGAAATCCTGCCAGCAGGGCAAGGACAGAGTCCAGCCATCCCCCGGGTGAACCCAACTTCCAAGTGGTCCAAGATTAAGATTGTCACCAAGCAGACTGGGACTGAATGTGTCACCGCCATTGAGATCGTCCCAGCTAAGGCAGGAGCCTCTAACCACAACTCCCTGGCCAACAGCCGCCCAGTCAATGTTGCCAGGAAGTTTGCCAGCATTGCCAGGAGCCAAGTACGGAAAAAGCGCCAGATGGCTGCCCGAGAGAAGAAAGTCACCCGAACAATATTTGCCATCCTGCTGGCCTTCATACTCACATGGACGCCCTACAACGTGATGGTCCTCATTAACACCTTCTGTGAGACCTGCGTGCCCGAAACGGTGTGGTCCATTGGCTACTGGCTCTGCTATGTCAACAGCACCATCAACCCAGCCTGCTATGCCCTCTGCAATGCCACTTTCAAGAAAACCTTCAAGCACCTTCTCATGTGCCAGTACAGGAACATTGGCACAGCCAGATAAACTGGCACTCAGGGACCACTTCAGTAACATTATGGAAACCCTTCCCTTTGCCTCCTTTGCCAGCAGGGGTTCTTCTGCTCCCCACTCACAACAGTGCAGACTGTGCAGTGATTGCAGAGGATGTCCTTCATCCAATGCTGACAAAAATCCAAGGCATCTCTGAGCTGCAGGTCCTTCCAGTCACCCTGGGCCTGGGGACTAGCTCGGGGAGCCAGCGGGAAAGCCAGAGGCAAGAGGAGGAGATGTGGTCACCAGGAGCCCTTCCCAGCTCCATGCTCTTGAGATTGGCCAAATGGCATCAGTGTTCTCCTAAGACTGGATGTACCTTTTTCCCCAGCTGACCATCTCCAAGGCGTCAGAGCTTGTCTGCATGCAGATGGGCTAATGCTGGATGCTTTCCATTGGCTTCTAAAGTGTTTATTACCCAAGAAATGAAAAGAAACCGGGGTCAAACATTTGCTAGACATCTTGGACCAGGCTGGCTCAGGCGTCCTAATGGGGAGTCCTGCTGGCCCAGCCAGGCCCCCAGTGAAGGCAGTCAAGATTGGACCCTAACAGAAGTGGCAAGCTGCTTCCTTTCCCTTGAGAGTGCCATTGGACATCCTCACCCAGGAATTTGGAGCAGAATTTTTCCCTGGGCTCTGGCTCTGCTCTCCCCTTCATGCCCTTTCTGCCCTCAGACACTAATTTGCTGGAAAGACAGACAGACAAACCAAGCATTTCACTCCTGGGTGAGGAGTGTGAAACCCAGTCACCTCCGACAACGATGGAAACTAAAACTGCAAAGAAAAGCAGTGGTGTGGTGCAGGACTTAGCTCCACAGCCCTGGGAATGGGGCCCCTGAGAAGTGGGCAGCAGTGACCATGAAAATAACTGTCCTTGGGAGGGATAGGGGGGGACCTGAGGCTCTCAGAGGAGGGTGGGAAGAGCGTCTGCAATGTGGCCAAGGTGCCCCATGTCTCACCTGGGCCATGAGCAGGTCCCCGCTCTCCCCATGATGGGTGTGGGAGGCCTGATGTGTGGCTCTGGAGGCAGGAGAGGATGGCAGTGGCCTCCAGCACTGCTCTTGCCCTGAGTGCAGGGGGATCCTCCAGGGAGGCCAAAGGAGCCAGCTGCTGAGCTTTGTAAATGGATGTAATGCTGGATGTAACGCTGTCATGGGTGTTGTGGCAGAGCCCTCAGCATGCGGGCTTCAGCCAGCGTCTCCAGCCTCCTCCCAGCCCACCCGTGTGTGCAACCCAGAGCACCCCGGGGCTGCTCCTCAGCTTCTCCCAAAGCCAGGTGCAAGCCTTGGTGGACACGGCCAGGTGCAGGCAAGGGATGGGATGGGACCTCTCTAGCACTGGCAAATTCTGTGTCCATATGTCCTTCCCATCCTCGTGCCACGGTGCAACCTGGAGAAAGGCTGCCCCAACCTAGATGGGAACCCCTCCACCACTGCCTTTAGGGGTGCCCAAAATGCCTGGTGGGGTTCTGGGTATTTTTAAATGGTTAAAACTGCAGCCCAACACACCCCAAGAAAAATAAAGACCTTGGACTAGGAAACGAATGGCCATGGTGTGAGGAATGAATGAGTCACCACCTGGGTGGTTCCTTCCCCACTTCCCAGTGTCACCCACTGGTGACATTTCCTGCAGCCCACCCCTTCTGCCAAGATCAAGTGGGGGCAGCCTGAAGCGTTGTTGCAAAGAGGCTGTGAGGTCTGACCCATGTGCTTTGTCCAGGACCATGTGCATGTGGCACCCAGGCCACCACTGCCAGCTGCATGGTAACTTCACTGCTGGTGCCAGTGGGGTCAGCAAAGCTGGGGTTTGCTGGGGTTTCCAGCACAGCAGCACCTTGTGGGGACAACAGGTGGGTTCTGATACTTTTTGTAAAAAGACTTTTATTGGAAAAGAAAAAAAAAAACATTTTCCAAAAGGAGTGAGAGCTCCCACCCAGCACTGGTGTTGACATGGCAAAGGCAGAGGGGCTGCAGCTCCAGCACGGACACACAAGGTTAGAAGTGACAGACAGGAGACGCAGTCACTTCTCAGGGTGGTGGTTGTGTTTCCCTCAACTGCTGCAGTAAGTCATGCCCCAGCCAAAGGGATGCTGGAATAAACCCCCTGAGGTGAGAGCAGTCTTCGAGTGAGAAGCTTGAGTGATGGGGTTACTCAGGCGTTCAACACCCAGCCCTTCCCTCTGGCACTGGTACCTGGTGGAGGAGCGAGGAGGCTCCTGGGCTTGCAACTCATTTGTGCTGGAGGGTGGAAAAATGTGTGTTCCACCCTAGCTCTCCGAGCACATCCCAGTGAACCCCAGCACCAGCTGAGAGGAGGTGAGCAGGATGCACTGGCAATGGCCATGGGGCAGCAAGGATGGAGGCAGCCTATCCTGCAGGGCGGGTGGGTTTGCTCTCTACAACACTAATGATTGAAACAAGGCATCTCAGTGAAAGAGGAGGTCTTGGAAAGGAGTAAGGAGAGGAGGAGGAAGACTGTAGTGTGGGCCAGCTGCAGCTGGACATCCAGTCCTGTAGGCACCATGTCGAGGGGCCGATGAGGACGCTGGCTTCCTGCTCTAGTCCTTCCCCTTGCCCTTCTTTGCTGCATTCAAGAAGCACAGGAGACGAGTTAGTGCATCTGCTGGCAGCTCACGGTGCCCCAGACACTGCCGTGGTAGACACGTAGCCAGCAAGGCTGGCTGGGCACGGCGCAGTGGCTGCATCCCTGCAGACAGCCTCCTGCCATGCCAAACCACGTTTTGCACCAGTCCCAGTGAGGAGAGCAGGGCATCCCCATCCCACCAAAGATGGCAGTTGTTTGTGGGGGGACCAAGGCTTTTCCTAGCAGCACCTGCATCCCACCCAGCCAGCAGCTGGACTTCACAGTGCAAAGGAAAGAGCATCCTATGTAATCCCCCACACCACCAGCAAAGCGCAACCCCAACAGGCCAAGATACCCCTGAAAAACCCCTGCCCAGGGTTGCAACAGAACCCTTCTGGGGACAGGAGTGGTGGGAACTGACCTTTGGACTTCGACTTGATCTTGGAAGAGCAGGGCTTGGTCACATAGACAATCTCCTCACACTGGGCATTGTACAGGGCTTTCTTCAGGACACCAGAGCGAGTCTTCAGGCCTGTCTGAGCACTGCAGCCTCCCCAGCTCTCAAACTTGTACTTGCAGTCAGCTAGAGGAGAGGAGAGAGGCATCAGAACTGGCCAGGACCTGGCAGGACACTAGCCCCGGTCACCCAGCACAGGGTGGCCCTCAACCATCTCCCCTCCATGTACCCACCTCCAAATTTCTTCTTCCAGTTGCAGGGGATCTTGCACTTGAGCTTCTTACTCTCATCTTTGCAAGTTCCCTCACGGTAGCCCAGGCCACAGTCCTTACTGTTGGGAACACAGGGTCCCCAGCGCCAGTCCTCGCACTTGGAGCCATCCTTCTTTGCCTTTTCTGTGTGGAAAAGTGGATGGGTGCTCTCTGCAGGCACAGGGGAGCATGCCCCACTCTGCCCCCTGCCCCACTGGGCCCCTGCCCCAGGCTGCCCCTCACCTTTCTTGTTCTTGCCAGCCTCAGCAGCGGCAGCCACCAGGATCAGCGCCAGGAGGAGGAGGAGGCCCCGGACCTGCATCCTGCCTGTGGAGGAAGGAGAGGGTGAGGTGGGCTGGAGGATGGGGTGCAATGTGGTGTCGAGGTGGGGCATGGTGGGCTGTGGGCAGCCTGTGTGGGAGTAAGACAGCAGCTGCCTCCGTTGCGCACACCCTACGCGTGTGTGTACACCCCTGTGCCCTGCTTGTGTCTACCCAGTAGAGTATGTTCATTAATTGCAACAGGAAGGTTAATTGTGTACCTCAACAACTGCCTCCCGCCAGGGAGCTGCAGGGCTGAGAGATTGTTGCCACCCCTGCAGCCTCCCTGTTGCCCTGCATGTGGTTGAAATGCTTTCCATGGGGACCCCTGCAGCCCACACGGCATCTGGGAAGGCCCTACAGTTGACTGCCAGCTGCCAGCCCCTATCCCCCATATTTCTCTGTGGATCCTTTAACCATGACCCAGCAGGCTGCTGCCCCATACCAAAGAGCATTGGGGCTGGGGAGCACAGCTCCCATATTACCTTACTCCAGTTCCAGAGGATGCCAGGGAGAAGGAAAAAAGCCCAGAAAAAACAAACCTGCTGCCATGAGGGGTCTGAGAGTTAAATCAGTGGATTAAACATCAAAAAAAAGCATCCACATTGTGGGAGCTCATTGGAGGGGTGGAGTGGGAGCGCTGAGCCCACTGCCCTCGCCACCTGTGCGTGCAGGGGGTGTGCAGGAGTGTACATACCTGGGAGCAGGTTGGGGACAAGGGTGCATACACATAAGGATTCGACTCTGGGGACCATGCCCTGTCCCCCTGCTCCGGTGGCCTTGGACCATGTGACGGCTCCCCCCTGGCTGCCACCATGAGACTCTGTGGGATGTTGCTGCCAACACTGGGGTCCCAGATCCTGCTCTCAGTGGGAACAGGAGTGCAGGCATGCAGAGCCAGCATTTCAAATCTGGAGACCCCTTCCCTGCTCCCTCAAAGCCTTTTAAGATGCCACTCATATCTGTGTGGCAGCAGCCATCCAGAAAACACATGGCACCTGCCCTGGCTCTGTGACAGGCTTCACAGAACTGGGCTGTAGAGGACAGGAGGAACTGTGGGCCCCAGGGGACATCAGTGCAGGGACGAGCCTGGGGTCAGTGTTTGTTCTCTTCTCTGGGCTCCCTGGGCAGCATGCCAGAGAGAGCAGCATCTCACATTATTCAGGCTCCAGTGCACTCACCTTTCATGCATCCGCTGCCAAGCTGCCGGCTTCGCTCTGCATTGAACTGTCACAGGGAATTACGCAGACTGGCTGGCTGAGGGCATGGTCCTGGGGGTGAGATCTGCCTTCCCCTCACCCAGCCCGGCTGGGAGCCATCCTGCCGAGCACAGCACGGCTCAGCTCTGTTCCCACCCATCTGCCTTCAAAGGAGACAAGGGCTCAGCCCAGATGGGCTGGTTACAGATGACAAGGCTGGAGCTGAGCTGACTTACAGACATGGCTGTCCCACTTTCTGAGCAGCTCTTATGGGGTAGCACCTCTGACATTCACATTATTCACAGCATCCCCCTGGTTTCAGGTGCTCTGTAAACTTCTCCCATCCTTTGCTGCAGAGCATTTCCCTGTGCTCCTTGCACCTACCTCCCAGCCCAGCACCTTCTGCTCAGGCCCTTCTGACATGGCCTTCAAGCCCCCAGGGCAGACAACCCCAGCTGCTGTGCTCAGCCCTGCCTCGCCTCCAGGCACGGACTCCCTCTGTTTGCCATGGGTGTAGTGGGGCCCTGCCCTTGTGTACACAGGGATGCGAGAAGGATGGCCTCTGAGGGGGTGACCAGCTACAGCCCCAGGGATGTCTGAAACTGCTCCCAGGCTCAGCCCAGCACATCACATTCCCCAGGCAAAGGTCTGCTGGGACCTTCAGTCATGGCTCATCCTAAAGCATTCATAAGGGAAAGGGAGAGCGGTTTTCCAACTGGTTTTCCAACCAGTTGGGCAAATGAGCTGTTCCTGGCTAGGCTGACAGCACCTTCAGGCATGCTCGCACAGCCCTGCTCCTCCTGCATCCCTGTGGGGCCCTGGCTTCTCTCCTCCTCAGATGCTGGCTGGCTCTCACACAGCATTTGTCTCTCCCAGGAATGGACTTGCATGAACGGAGCAGCCTGGAGCCTGACCACATCTTGGCAGTCCCAGTTCTCCATTCTCCCTCCTCTAGCTGCCTTGGGTTTTTATAATCTAGGATCAGCTTCAAAATGAAAAATAGAATCACCTGGTGAAGCTGAAGCAGAGCTCAAACACCCACTATTGCAATGGGAAAGCTTGGATACCTCTCCGGACACCATTCAGGGCCACGTAGTGCCACCGACTTCTCCTAATGCGGGCCACAGGTCCTCCCCAATTTCGGACCCCTCAATAGTGTCCCCATGCGCTCCTGGGAACAGGGCGGCGGCTGGGCTGGCACCCTCCTCACAGCCCCTTTTCCAGCAGTGGGACCTCTCAGCTCGGCTTTGCTCGGCTCAAATTGCAGCTGGCTCTGGCAGTGGTGGGCGCAGGACCGCTGTCCTCCCTCTGCGGGCTGAGCTGCTTCCCAGCCTCCGGGCAAGGAGCCCGGCACTCGAGGAGCCCAGCGCTCGGAAAGCCCGTGGCCTGGAGTGCCAAGCACCGCGACAGCAGGAAGTTCCCTGCTGCCAGGAAAGGGGAGACCGAGCATGTGGCCGTGAATCAAGGCGTTAGCATCCCCGAGAGGCTTTCCTAGAGGTGCTGAGAGAAGCAGAGCCGGGGGGCTGTGGGGCTTTCCGGCAGGCGGCCTCACTTTCCCGTCGCAGGGAGGAGAAGGTGCTCCAAGGGAAAAGAGTTCTGCCCCTGCACTGGGGGCAGAGAGGGGAGCAGGCAGCGCCCTTCCACACCTCTGCCCTCTGCTCCCTCCTCAGGGCAGATGCTGTGCCGTGAGCCCCGTACAGCCTCTTTCCCTTGCCCTCCGGAGAGGCGGGCGGCGGTCGAGCCCCGCTCCGGCGCAGATCCCCGGGCTCCGATCGGAGGATCTCCACCGGCTGAGTCCCCCCCGAACCAGTGTAGAGTGCTTCCCCAGAGGAGTGGGGGGGTAGGATACCGGGCCACTGCCTCAACCCGTCCGCTCTCCAGGAGCCCTGACTCCCTACCAAACTCCATCCTTCTGCACCTCCAGGCTCTTCCCTGGCTCCTCTCAGGCGAGCCCGCACCGGGGGGTCGCCGCCCCCGGCCCCAATCGCCTTTTTCTGCAGCTCCTCCCCAGTCAGAGCCCCTTCCCCGGCAAAGCCCCTTCCCACTCCGGAGAGCCCTCAGCCTGGATGACTGCCGCCTCTCCGGGGAGGTGACGGGAGGTCGCCGCTCGCCTCGCCCGGGCACCCATCGCCGTGGCGTCGGGCGGGCGGTGCCGCCGTGCACCGGGCCCTGGGGTGGGGGCCCGACCCGAGAACTGAGGGCGGGGGCCGCACTCACCTGCGGTGCGGAGCGGAGCGGTGCGGAGCTGCTGCCTTTGTGTGGCGGCCGCGTGCGGAGCCCCGCGCGGCGCACAGCGGCCCCTGACGTCGGGCTCGGCTGGCAGCAAAAAGGTGGGTTTTTAGCCCAAAACTTTTCGCAAGCTCCTCCTCTGCCCCCCGGCAGGCACAAAGGCAGGGCGACGGAGGAGCGGCCCGGGGACAGGCTGGCCCCTCGGCCGGCGGGGCGGGGGCAGCGCGGGCCTGTGGATGCTGGAAGCATGCAGCAGGGAGATATCTCAGCTTTCTGCCAGTGTCTGTGAGAAAGGATTGCTTTCTCACGGACTGTGGGAAACAGCTGGGAGATTTTGTAAACTATAGAATTGTTATTGATACAGAAAGAGAAAATATCTGGAGTAAGTGTTATTGGGATCCGGCCAATCCCTTTGAGGGGTGGCTGGTCAGTGAACCAATGACCTTATGCCAGTCCAGCGTGCTAAGGTATATAAGTGAACCTGTAAGTGAATAAAGTGTCGGCTTCATATCTTAACAAGTCGTCCTGTCGTTCGTCCGGACCCTGCTCGCGAGCGACACGGGCCGGCGGCGGGCCCCTCGGCCGGGGGTGAGCTGGGCCCGGGGGGCGTCAGGTTCCGGCGGGCACGGCCCCTGTCCCCTGTCCCTTGTCCCCTCTCATCTTCCGGCGGTGCTCTCCAACCCGCACCCGCGGCGCCGTACCAGGGAAGCTGTGCGGGTTCAGCTGACCACGCACCCCAGCATCACCGAGTGGCCGAAGGGTGCACAGTTGAACAGCCGGGCAGGGTCTCCCCTGGGGGCTGCTGCTCTGAGTTTCGCTGGAAGCTGGCTCCGGGGGCACCCCTGGGGCTCGGTGGAGTGAAGGGAACCACTGCGTGTCTCCACCAGCTCCATGGATGCTTCCTTCTCCATCAAGGTCTCTGGCGTCAATGGACCGACCTTTCATGATCTCTACCCTTTTCATTCTTCTCTGATTGCTCTGCCCCTCGTGGGAAGTTACCAGGAAAGGGGTACTTGCTCAGCACCCAGAGCAGCACATCACTTACATGCTGTCCCAAGCGTCTCCCCAGTTCCATCCCTTGTGACCGGCCCGCATGTCCCCAGCTCAGGCATGGGGCAGCCCTTCTCCTTGGACCAAGCAGCGGTATCAGACTGCTGGTGGGGGATGAAAAGGACCTTGCAGATGTGACTGCTCCCTTCCCCCCATCCACCACCTTTTCTTGGGACGTGAGCAAGGCAGCAGCCAAGTCAATTCCCTTTTGGAGTTAGCAGCCAGAAAGGAGAGTGTCATGCCAGAAAAATGGGGCTGTGGTGGGGAATGGAGCCATTTTTCCACCTCTTACCTTGGAAGAAGTCTGCTGAGAGCAGGGCTGCCACAGGTGGGGTTGCAGGGCAGGGCAGCGGGGTGGCTGTTTTTTATGAGCTGCTTCAAAACCAGGAATCACTTTCCAAGAGATTGCCACATTTAATTCCCACTCTGCCAGCAGTTGCCTAAACATCTGCAGAGGTTTTGAGGAGAGCTGGCAAATGTGGGAACATATGATCTCCCCTTCCTGCTGCGCACACAGCAGCAGGTACTGCTGTGTGGTGAGGGATCTGGAGATGCCAGGCTGTACATTTGAGCCCAGGATGCAGAAATGGATCCTGATAGCTGGGCAGGTGGCAAAGCCAATAGCATCCCCCCATTGCTGGGCCTTTAAACTAAAGCTGAAGAAAGCCACTGAGACAAACTTAAATGTAAAAAAGGAGAAGGACCTAGGTGTGCATCAGGTTTGCATACCTGAAGTATGGGACTATGATGAGCAAACCAGGGCCTGTAGAACTGTTAAAGAACTACGTGTGGAGTGAGCACTGCTGCTTCTCTTCAGCTATTTCTGGCCAGGAGCTGAAGATCTCGCTGGAGTCCCTAGCGTACAGCAGCATAAGCTATGGTGAAGCCCTGTGCAAATTTTCACTCCTTCCAGGGAACCAGGAGACAAGTCCTGGCTGTGTGAGAGAGCAGAGATGCATTGGTGCACATGCCTCCCAGCAGTGGCTGTGCTTCGTCCCTTCGGGCTCTTTCTGAGGCACATGGGGGAAATGGCTCCTTCCCCAGCTCAAACAAGCAGCAGAAGGCTGTGTTTGCAGAAAGGGGCCTCATACCGAGGAAAGGAGGAAAAAGAGGGAGTGTGACCAACCCAGGTGCATTTCCCTGCAATTGGTTAACTTGAGCTTTTTACCTTTAAAAATGTCACAAGATAATTCATGGCATGTCAGCTCTGCATTTTCCATCTCTGGTCAAAGCCTGGTCCTTGGGGAACTGGTACTGGATGTCATGGCAGTGCCAGTGCAAGGACACAGCCATGCATGGGAGAGGAATGACCTTTTCTTTGTTGAGGTGTGTGGTGGGTAATCATTAACAGGGCCAACTGCTGTCACCCCAGCTCTGCTGAGCTGGGGCTGAGTTTGCATGGCTTTCTCCAGCCTGCACTCATGCACCTGGTGCCTACACCCCCCAGGTGTGCTTCCATCCCACAGGACGGCAGACAGACCTCCGAACCTCCAGCACCTGACTGAAAAGGAGAAACAACACCCTTTGGAGAGAAGGGTAGGACTCTGCCCCAAAGGTACTCTGCCCCTTTCCTGACACTCCTCAGCAGAGTAATCACGTAGTGGGACTGCTTCTCTTCCCCACTGTATATTTGACACTGGGGCAGCTGGAAGACTCTAATTGCCATGGTTACTAACAGCCCTCCCTGCCGAGATGTGGGCCAAGTGCCAGCATGCCGGGGTCTGGGCACTGAAGTAGAGCGGGCCCCCTCCTCCCAGTTGCACGTACACCTGGTCCCCGGGGAGGCCGGGACAAGTTGGCGTGCCTTACACCTGCTACACATCCTCACGGTTAGCTCTGGGCAGGACCTGAAGGTTGAAGACCATGAAAGAGAGGCACAGTGGGGGTGGAAGGGACAATGCAGGCAGGGAAGGAGGCTGCTTCTCTGGGCAGAGAGGGGCTGGCAGGAGCGGCAGGCAGGCTGCCAAACTGCCCTCAGAAATCTGAGTTTAAGGTATGCGTATAGCTCCTCATCACCCATTGCCTCCATCACCAGCATGCTGTCGGCCACTGCCATTACCTCCTTTTTCAAAGGAAACTCCACAGGAGAGAAGTGTGTTGGCCACAGTCATGCTTATAAGTCTGAGGCTGGAAGCAGAAGTGTCCCTAATCCTCCGCTTTTGTAATCAGAGAGCACTCCTTCCACCAGAGCGGCAGAGATAATCCCTGCCCTCAGTGCTCAAGAGGCAGAAGCCCAAGACTCCCTGCTGGAGCTGGGAATGAATAGGAAGAGCTCCTGGCAGGCTCATCTCCTGCAGAGCGGCATGGCTGGGGACAGCTCACCACAAAAAAAGGCCAACAAACATTTTGAAACTGGAGGCTGGATGCTGCTGTAGTATCCACTGACAGCTGTGGCAGCCGCTGGGGCTGCCGCCTTTGCCCCAAGGAGGAACAGCAGGCTGCCAGCTCCTGACTCACACTTCCAAGGCCTTCTGGATCACTTGGGAAGGCAGGGCACTTTCTCCCTTTCCCACATTACACTGAGCACTGATGTATGACACAGAATGGGGTAGAAGGTCCCTCAGGACAAGGACCCTGTATCTAGCAACAGTCCCAGAAGGATGCTGTGCTGGGAAGAGAACAAGGTTGTGGGCCACCAGGGAACTCCCTAAAGTACCCCCAAGTTTGGATGGAGGCAGAGGCCTTGGGTTCCAACCTTGTTTGTGCCACACAGGGCACCTGTTGTGCAGTGCCTGCTGCAATCTTGCGGATGCAGCAGGAGACAGGAACTAAAACATCAATCTCTTTATTTCAATGGCAATAAACAACAACATCCAAACAGTTGAAGTTGAAAAGCAATGGGAACACAGGCTCGTGCCAGGCCCTGGGCCTGCTAGAGCCAGCACCCTCACATAGTTACAAAAATACAGTCCTACAACAGCGTCTAAGAAACACAGACCCAGGTATTGCACAGAACCCCTGCCCTCAGCGGGCAGGGTGACCAACACTCCCTCCTTCACCAAAATATAAGCAGGCTTGGAATTGCACAGCAACTCAGCTCACGCGTGCACGGAGGGGCCAGGCAGGGAGGGGGACAGTGTGTCTCTCAACTACCTGTACAAAAACTGTAAGGGAGAAAACAGGAAACTGAAGCTCTAAATGCCTCTGGGCCAAGTTGGGCATCCTGTCTGGGGCAGCAGTGGTGTGGACCTCTGAGAAGACAACAGTGCCTTGTCTGTCAGTGGCCTGCCAGCAGTGCTGATGAGAACTCCAGGCACTGCTGGAGTGTCCCAACTCTCAATGCATTAGGATGCTATCATCAGTAATTGCCAATACTGCCACTGGCCCCTGGGCACCCTGCACAGCCCTGCGCCTCTGTTCCACAGTACAGCCTCCCCCATCCTTCAAGGGAACCCTGCCCCTGGCCAAAGAGTCTGAAGGGTATTCTGGATCCCTAGAGTATCCTCATACCCTTTTCTTGGTAGTAGGAGGGATTCAAACAGTGCCACCCAGCACTACCAGTGGGCACAGCTGGGTGTGAGTGCAGAGGGACTGCACAGACCACACACGGCAGCAGCATCCTCCTCTCCTGGAGCCAAGCTGCAAACAGCAACCCCCTTCACAGCCACTGCCCAACCAAAAGTGCCAAGCAGGTCTGCTAGGCTCAGAGCCATCAGCTTTACTCCTCTGTGGGCACCTCCTGATCTCAGAGACTCAGTTCTGCAAAAGCCTTGCTGAAGGCCTTGCTTGATGTCTCTGCATCAAGCACTCACAGCATCCACAGGGGAGACGGGTTGTGGTGCCTCATGCCCCATGGCAGGTGGTAGGTGAAACTCCATCCCATTGCAGGCATGACTCAGGGCTAGGAGCCCTGATGGTTCCTGTGAATCCAAATCCCTCTTTCTGCTAAAACTGGAGAGGGTGAGCTGGTGGTCTGCCCAGGTGGGTTGTGTCTCGGCTGGGTGAGCTCTCAAGTTTTCCCTGCAAAGCCTTGTGCCCAGTTTGAGGAATAGCAGGTGTCAGACTAAAAGGATGCATGTTGCCAGGTTGGGGGGCATCCCAACCTGGATGGGGGATCCCTGAGAGCAGCACTGACCCCAGCACTGCCCATCCAGCCCCGTGCAAAGTCTAGCATTGAGGGGGAAACTGAAGCAGGGAGGGCAGCTGAATCCAAGTCAGCATTTGGGAAATATAACCAGCTTCACCACTGCCACTGCTCCAGCTGAGTGCAGCTCTCCACCATCCTGCAGTGGGCTCACAAAGAGATGCTCAGCAGAGTGGGTGACCAAACAGTCCCACCCAGCCCCATGGAGGGAAGTGTGGTAGGAGGGCTTGGTAGCCTTCCTCCATGCCATCCCAGCCCCAAGTCAGACTGCTGACTGAGCAGTAAAGGCCCATCAGGAGGGCACCTGCTGCCCTACTTCCAGTTGCACCAGTCCCAGATGCTCCAAGGAAAGGCTGGGTGCACAAGTGACTTTCCTCCTGCTGCAGAAGGCTCCGGGTAGGGCAACACAGAGACCTGGTGGAACCCCAGGAGGGAGGAGAAGGCAGGGCCAGTAAGTTGTGGTGCTTCCTTTGGGGCAAAGTCTGAGGCTCACAGCCTCTGCTGTCTGTCCACACAGCCTGTGCCTCCCACAGCTGTGCCAGACAGGAGAGGAGGAACAGGACACAAACCTAGCCAAGCACCTAAAGAGGGGCACTGCCAGCAAAGAGGGGCTGAGCAACAGTATCCTACAAGGATCATAGGTAGGAGCCTGTGGAGGGGACGCTGGCATTACTCCCCTGAACCAGAGTGACTGTGGCCTTCAGCCTGGCCTGCCCCAACATGGCTGGGGGATAGAGCCTATCTAGAGCAGGGAATGTGGTGAATGAGAGGTGAAGGGGTGGACACACAAAGAATGAGGCTTCAAGTCTGAAATACCCATTGTCCTCATAAACAGAGTCCCAGCCCAGCCTGGGGCAGAGCTCTGCTGTACCCATCTCCAGGGACCAGGCTGACATCTGGGGAGGGTTGGGCCAGATACAGCTCTGCCAGTTGGCATTGTCCTCTTCGCATCCTGCATGAGCTGGCTTGGGCTAAGGCACGCCAAGCACTACACAGCTGTCTCCTGGTCCTCCCGCTGGATCATCTGGTAGTGCTGTCGGTTCTCGAGGTAGGCAGCTAAGTCGGGGTCATTGGCTTTCTCAGCACGGTGCTTCGGGGTGTCTCCCTGCACAGGGGAGGCAAGAAGTCAAGAGTGCCAAACACTGCTTGAACACTGCTTTGGCACCCAAAGGCGTCCCCATTCCCCCATGTGGCTGGATCCAGCAGAGCCTGCAGCCAAATCCCAAGGCCGCTGGCAGCCAAATGCCCATGTGCTCACCATGGGATGAAAGCACGCTCCTGAGGAGCCTGACTACTGCAGGCCTGGAAGCTGTCTCCTGAAGGGCCATCAGCTCCAGGCATGGGCTAGGACGTGACTGACCCTGGGCATCACAAGTCACCCAAGAGGAGACAAAGGCTGGTCCTCATGACCTGCTCTTCCCCTGTGCTGGGGAGGCAGGCGGGAAAGGGTGCGGAATGAGGGGTATGTCTGGGGAATGCCCAGGAATACCAACCCCCCTTCCCTCTCACAGCCTGGCTAGCGCTCCAGCTCCCGGAGGAGGATCACATTTCACCAGCTTATTGCAGCCATCTGGATTGTGTCCACTAATGAACTCCCGCACTCCATAAAAAGCAAATCTGTTAACAGCTCCCAGATCTGTCTCCTCTCCCCCTTCCCTCCCCCTGCTCCTTGCTCCTCCTCTCCAAGTGCCCAGGCTCTGCTGTGCCACTGAGAAAGGCCACAGAAACCTGGCGCTCTGCCGCTGCCATTGAAAACCAGCCCTGGAAGGGATACCCGTCCTGTCCGGCTCATCCCCTGGTGCACAGCAGGGCACAGGCAGCTGCAGCAGCGTGCCGGGGCCTCCAGAGCAGCCCGCAGCCATATTTCTCCATCAGGAACAATGGTCAGACATGCAGAGCCCTCCGCTGGGCCTGGATGTGGCTGTGCACCAAAGCCCACCCGTGTGTGGCTGCAGAGACATATCATGCACCAAGAAATCTCCTTGGCGTGTGCATCCCAAGGCTGGGCACACCCCGTGGTCCTGCAGACACCCCCCAGCAGCCACACCATCAGGGGATGGAGACCACTCTGTGCTTTGGTGCTGGCTCTCCTTGAGGGCCTCCTCCCGACATCCCCTGAATGCAATCACTCATTTAACAGAGGAGGAATTGAGCTTCTTTCCTGTTCCCCCGCAGAAGCCCCTCTGCATCACTGCCTGCCTGTAGCCTGAAACCGGAGCTGCCAGGGCCTCCCTGCCCGGCTGGGCTGAGGCACTCCAACTGATAAGGCTCAGCCTCCCTCACCACTGCAGGGATTGGGATCAGTCTGCCCCAAACCCGTGCTACAGGTCTGCCGCTGGGGTTTCTAATGAGGTGGATCCTGCCTGTGCAAGCAGGCTGTGACCCAGAGCCCATGAAAGGTCAGTGCAGCAGCACAGAGGGTCCCCAGGCAGCTACAAACCCGACATGCGTTTGCACAGGCACGTGCAAACCCATTCCCTGCGGGGAGCACATGCCTGAGCGAGGCTCCCTTTTGTGCTGGCAGGCTGGGGGCTGTTCCCCTGCTTCAGGCAAATGAGGGGGCTGGAGACAGAGAGGGGCCATGCCCCTTGAACTGCCCTCTCCTCTTGCCTCTGCCAGCTGAGTCTCCAATCAGGCCAGCCCCACTCTGGGCACTGTGCAAGGCCTAAGCCTTAGACAGGAACAAGGAAGAGAGATGGGGAGCCAGAGATTATCTGTACAGCTGGCAAACAGGGATGTGCATTGTCTAAATTGAACCCCAAGCTCCACCAGCACCAGCACCAGCACCCATCAAATGGGCTCCTAACTGGTGTCCCAGACCCACAGATCGCACCTTCTTGGCTTGTTCTACATCACCTCTGCTACAGCCCATCACTACAAGCCTCTACCAGACAGATCTGACCACATCCTCTCTGCCATATGCCAGCCTCAGGAACCTCCTGTATCAAAATATGGCCCCAAGCCTTCCCCTTTTGCAGCTCCTCTGCCAGGGCTGGCACAATTCCCTGACACTAAGGCACAGCTCAATTAACTTGGCATGTGAGGGAATGTGCTGCCACTGCCTGCTCCTGCTCGCTGCAGGCCAGCTTCACCCGCCAAGAGGAGCTCCCAGATCCCCCATCATGACCGCCTGTGGGGGAGAGTGGGGGGAGTCCTGCAGCTGGGAGGGAGCTTTCAGGGAGAATGTCCTTGCTCTGACCCCTGAGGGTGGGAAGGGGGAGACAGGGATGAGACATTCCAGCCCCTTGCTTCTAATTTAATAAAACAACAGGGAGAGAAGCGCCAGGAGAAGAGGGATTTAACCCCTCTGCAGCTGGGCTCTACTGGGCAAGCAGTGGTGCTCCATGTCAGCTCCTCTCTGACTGGCAAACACCCCACCCAAAGCACCCCTGCTCTGCTCTCCTGCTGGCTCTGCTCCTTGCCAGCCCTCTGGTCGCCCCAGAAAGCCCCACTGCCACCGCTCTCGCTGTCACCTGCAGGTCTGTCTTCATGAGCGAAGCCCCGGCCTCCACGATGTAGTGGCAGATAGTGCGCTGGCGTAAGGCTGCAGCCTGGTGCAAGCTGGTTTCACCGCTGAGGAGGAGAAAGCGGGAGATGTGAGATGTCCCCCTGAACAGGGACAAGCAGCACATGCAGGTGGCAGTGAGGGACAGCAATTCAGCAGCAGCAGGAGCTGATGGTGAGTTGTGTGTTTGTCCAGGCTGCCATGGCAGAGGAGGGGATGCTACTCAGGGGCAGTCTGTCCAAAATGGACTGGGAATCATGGCTGGCAATTATAGCAAGGGCAGCTGAAGTGTCCCTGTGACTGGTCACTTCACAGAGGCCAAAAGGTAATGCAAGTCAGGCAGCAACTTACTTCTCCTCCTCTGTGGCATCAAGGATTTCTGAAGGAGCTGTGGAAAGAGAGTGTAGGTGAGTGAGACCCGGCTCCAGGGCAGAGACAGACCTGTCTACTCCCTGGTCACAGTCTGCATCGTTCCATAGGGGCTACTATTTTCATGCTGCCTGCAAAAGTCCTGGCTCCAAAGAAGTCAGGTCAGCAATGGCATCTAAGCCCAGCTGATCCCAGGAAAGACAAATTGGTTGTGGACTCACTACAGAGAAATATCTAAATAAAAATAAAGAGGTCTGTATTTCAGTGGGAACTGCCAAAAACAACAGGTCAGCTGCCCTGAAGGCAGAAGCAGGACATTGAGAAATGTTTCCCAGAGACATGCTGGTCCCTGCCAGGATGCAGTAACAGCCATGAGGACACCCCAGTAGTGGCAGACAGATGCCAGGGAAAGCCCATACACCAGAAGGATGATGTAGCAAACCCAGAGGGAAGGGATCTAAGCCCAGGAGCACTCCCTCTGAGCAGAGGGTTGATCTTTTTTGGCTGCCAGGCTCCTTTGCTAAGAGTGGCACTCTAGCTCCAGCTCACCATTCTCGATGATGTATTTGACGATGTCCTTGCTTCCTGATTTGACAGCATGGTGGAGGACAGTCTGGCCCGAGGAGTCTCGCACCATCAGGTCTCTTCCAGCTCGGTGCAGCTCTTGGAACTACAGGATTGTCAGATTGCTCAGGATGAGTGGCATTTCCCAGCTCCAAGCCCCAAGCCCCAGCATTATGTGCCTGAAGTGCCTGACAGGTTGCATGGATACCCGGGGCTGGTGGGGAGCTTTGTCCAGCTCAGCCATGCTACCAAGTCCCTTCCCTTTGTGTCCCCCAGGAGAGGAACCAGGGCTTCTTGCCAGAAGCCTGCCTGGTTTCCAGCCACCACTCCTGAAGGAAGGCCCTTGACAGGTGCTGCTCCAGGGCAATTAGGGAGCACGGCTGGCAGGGCTTCCCTTAGCCCAAGGGGCAAACCAGTCCAGGAGCCAGCCTTGGCTGCTCGAGCACCTACCTTGCTGAAGTTGCCGCTCTTGGCAGCTTCTATCAGAAGGTCATCTGCAAAGAGAGATGTGTCAGGGTCAGAAAAGTCAATCTGTAACACTGCTTATCTAATCCTGGAGACAAGAGTTGGGCACCAAAGGTGTGGAGCAGGAGCACAAGCTCCTCCAGGCATTAACCCCTTGGTCAGACTGCATTTACATGGCTCCTCCACCTTCAGGAATGTAAGGAACAAGCCAGGAGAAAGAAGGAGACACCATGTAGCAGCTAGGGGTACAGCCAGACCTCAGGCCCAGGGATGTGCATGTGCAGGGGGAGTAGTCTCTGCCCTTGGGCAGGATAACTTGTGATGAAGTGGGGAGCAGGTCTCCTGGGCATCAGCCAATGGCCAAGACACCTCTCACCAATGACTCACTCACACTTCCAGGCTCCGATCAAGCTTCAGGAAACTCTTTCCATTTGTTCAGCTTGGTGAGGCCCCTGATCTAGTGTTCCCACCTCCCCAGGGAGAGGCAGAGACAGCCTCTCAACCCAGTCCACAGCGCTCAGCTCTGCAGGTGGGGGATTAACCCCTTGCCACATGATTTCCCGCACGGTGGAGCCGGGAAGGCGCCTGGCTGGGCCACTCCACAAATCACTGTCAGGTCTCTTGTGCTCACCTCTGGGTCACCCTCCCTCAGGGCTCCATGTTTCAGGACACATGGAGCAACAGGGCTGCTGCCTGCTCACCAGTTAAAGGACAGGCCAAAAAAAAACCATGGCAGGAAAACAAAACAGTGCAACCTGAGAGGGGGTACAACCAGGGGTAGGACTTGACGCACCTTTATGTGGGAGGCAGCGCTCTGGCTCAGTGCTGGAAGGGAAAAAGAAAAGGTGTAACTAACCGTGCCAGTCCTGGCAGCAGATGGCCCTAATGGGCAAGCCACCATTAGAGGTGGCATTCCTTCTTGCCTGACCTGGGTTCTTCCCCATCCCCATTCCCATTTCTACTGCTGCTCCTAGCACCATTGCTTATCCATATTCAACACTGCCCTTAGCTGGTCTGAAAGACACCCATGTCCTTTGCCCCACGGGTCAGGTACTGGAGCTTGACCCCATGGCTGAGCCACCTGCTGATGCCCCACTGCTTAGGGCAGTGCTGGCAGAGGAACAAGGAAAAGAGGGTGGCATCTCATCCCTTGGTCTGACTCAACACTGAATTCCTGCTTACTTCCAGGGAGCTCCCCTGTAATCTGGCCCAGGGATCAATGCTGTGAAGCCAGCCCTAGCTCTCCCATCACTGCCCATTCTTCCTGAGACGCAGCACCCCCATTCCAGACTCACCTGGGGGCAGGAGAGGAGGGTGGAGAGGAGGAAGAGGAGGGGAATGCAAAATGGTGCCCAGGGGGTGTGGCAGATGAGTCCACGAGGTCGGGCATGGCAGGAGAAGTGCTCACAGTCTGAGTGACCACTAGCTCTGGGTCCAGCACATAGAGCTCATCCTGAGAGATCTCTGTCACATAGTTGAGGTGCTCCTGAAAGACACAAGTCAGGACATACTTCCTCAGAAGCAAAACCTACTTCTGCAAAACTCCATCCCCTCATATCCCAATGGGTGGGTTTGTAGCCCACCCATTTGCTCAGCAGAGCAGTGGTGGCTTGAACAGTCTTGTGCCTGGTAGCCTTTGCATCTCCTTGTTCTTTTCAGGCTTCCTATCTCCTGCCACCTTAGCAACCTTGTAAACATTATCTCCACGTCTTCCTCCTCAGATCATTGGGGAAAGTATCTTATACTGGTGAAGATGACCCCAGCTGGCGCGTCCCCTGACCCGTCTTGCTATGTTTGCTATTCCTTACCCGCTGCACTGGAGGGCCATGCAGGCAGCTTTCAACCCAGGGTTCTGTGCTACTACCCAGGCTTCTTCCCTTTTCTCCAGAAACCTGGTCCTGGCCTAGGCTCACCATGCCTTTAGGGAATGTCAAAGGGCAGAGCAGTGGTATGAGACCTGTGTGGCCCCAAGGCTATGCCTGCCTGTTGGTCTGTAGGGACACCCAAGCACCTTCCTAGGGGGATGATGGTGCAGGATGAGGCTGCACTCACCTGTGCACGGTCTATCCTGTAGAACCGATCGGCTGTGGTTGCTGTAAGACAGGAACAGAACGAGATGGGATGATTCTTGCTGTGAGACAAGGGAGACGGCCTCTTCCCACCACGAGCGACAGTGAGCTATCCAGCCACTTTGTGGCTTGCACAGAGGGTACAGCAAAGCAAACAACAGCCCCTGACTTGGAGCAAACAACTTCCCTTCATGATTCTGCTGGTGTCTTCACCCCAGAGGCAGCTCCTTGGGCCTACAGACCACCATGCCCCTGTGAAACATGCCTTTGCTTGCTATCTCCTCCTCAATGACTCGTGGCAGGGAGCCACAGGTAAGGCAAGAACACATCTAGCTAATGCCATGGCCCTTCTGAGGGCTTTCAGGTGCTCCAGCATCATCCTGAGCAGATGAAGCTCAGGGCTATGCAGTGCACATGTCAGCATTCATTTACACCAGGTGAGGAACTGCTGTGATTAACGCGGTGCACCTTGTTGAACAGCGCTCAGAAATGGGGGCACTATAGGGGGCTGGGAGAAGAGAGAGCTCAGCCTCCTGCTGACTTGACTAAGGACCTCCATGAGGCCACTCAGAGCATGTGACTGCCAAGCACAACAGAACATGCCACCACCAGCTGTAGATCCAAGCCCCTGTCTCCTAGGATAGCAGGAGAGCTATGTCAGAGTCAGCCTGTCAGAGTGCATCCCTCTGCTTACCCCTCTTCCTTAGAGAAGAGATCACCACAGGAGAGAGAAGCTACAACAGAGCAAGTGGCTATGCTGGAGCCAGACACAGACAGCCACCATCCCTAGGGGAGCAGGGAGGGGTTATGGATTTAGGGCATCACCAAGGGAGAGCAAGACAGTAAGAGCACAGTGCCAGAACAGCTGGATTCCCATGGAGGGCAGCATTTCCCCTATGTCCTGACAGGCTGCTGGTGCCAGTCCAGGAGAGGTTGCTGCAGTGGGATCCTTGCAGACCCAAGGAAGTCTTTCTGCAAACAGACTGGGGACGTGCCAGAGCAGATGAGAGGAGTGAAAGAGCCATGTTTATCCTGGATATCCAGGGAGCTACTGTTCAAGGCCTATAATTCAGCCACCTGAATTAACCTGTGCTGTGTTGAATGAGGCTCTAGTCTCTTTCCCGACACATTTTCTCGAGCCCAGAACCTGCTGCTGGGAGACTGGCAGGAGAAGGGAAAGTGGCCGTGGTAGAGCAGTCCTGGTAGCGACACCTGGGAGCAGCAGCACCTCACATGCAGGGCTGGAATCTTGAAGGAAGAAGTTGCACCCTCTCTGCCTAGCATGAGGCTTCCCAGGCCCACTTTGCAACCTGTGGCTGTGCTCTGCTGTGGTCTACACTCTGCTTGCTGGGATCTCAGAGAGATGAAATGCTACCAACAGGCATTTCACTCAGCCAGCTTCCAGGTACAGAGGGAGCTTCTTGGTCAAAGAAGGCAAAGGGAGAAGAGAAAGCTACTTTCAGGCAGGGGAGAAGCAGCAGCTGGAGCCCAGCAGGGAGCCTGCTCTCCCTTAACACTGTGATGCTTATGGTGAGCCTGGCTCCAAGCGTGCTGGAGCAGGGGGGCCCCCTGCCTGCACGACACAGGAGAGCATCCCCAGCAGTCCCACAGTGACAAACACACGCCACCAAGCTGTCTTCAGCTCCAGGGGCACGAGAATTTCCCCCTGATTCTGACCCATAAACACTGAACCCTACTGGCACCATCATTAAGCTCTAGACAGCTGAAACAGTCCCTACCATACAAGGCTACCCCAGTGCCTCTCCTTCCTTGCCTGTCCCCTCTGAAGAGTTTCTAGCCATCCATTGCAGCACCCCAGTTGTGTGACTTGTCCCACCATGTCTCTGTGATGGCAACTATGTCACAGTTTTCTTGCTGTGCCGTTTCTTTTGGCTCCTCCTGTTTGTAGCCCATGCTGCATGCATTGGTGTCAATGCACTTCCAGTTGGGCTACAGATTCCTCCACTTTTTTGGGGATAGGAGCTGTAATTCCTATGCCCTAATTCTCAGGTGCTTCTGTGGTTTCTAATGCATCAATAACCCTTGGATCTTTGCAGCCACATGGATCTCCATCCTCTACCTCCACTGAGCTGGCAGACAAAAGGACCTTGCTTAGCACATCATCAGACCCAGTCAACACTCCTAGGGGAGGGTGATACTCACAGTCCAGGAAGCACCACTTGGGTGACAGCTTCTGGAATGACAGTGTCTTTGGCTTGGCTCCATCTCCCTCCTGCATAATAAAAGAGAGGTTAAAGATGTAGCTTATGGCCTCCACATCTCTCCTCAGAGCATTCCTCCTGCTTTGGGAGGTCCCTGCAGACATAGAGGACCACAGGCACTTGGGTGAAATTGAACACAGGCACAGCACACTGCAACAGGGAGCAGCATGGGACAGACTGGAGCTGACTGTAGAGGTGTCACAAGGTGAGCCCATGAGATCGGCACAGTGGACATGACAGATGGGCCCAGTGGACAGAGTGAGGCCATACACACCTGAAAGAGCAGGCGCTCTAAAGCAGAGGGCTGTGGAGGGAAATCCTGCAGAAAGGCAAGGTGTGCTGTTACAGCCTGTGTCTGGGCAGCCCCCCAGTCCCTCTCTCAGCCCATCGGAGTTAATGTGCTGCCATACCTGGCTTTACACACTGTCTGGCCTGGTCCCTGCCTGGCTTTAAGGCCAGAGCACAGTGGTTGCCCAAGGAGTGAGAAGAGGTAAACCATGAGGTAACCACCAGCCACACTGCACAGTTTTAAAGGTGCAGGAGATTGCAGGGGCATCAGTCTACCACACTGACACAGCAGGAAAGCCATGTGCCTGCCTGCATGTCCTCACCAGTGCTTGGGCACAAGGTGGGCAGGGGACAGGCATGCAGAGCAGGCACAGCAAGAGGCAGATGCCAGTGTGCCAGCCCAGGCAAGCAGCTCTGCAACTCAGCCCTGCAGGACACTATGCATACGCTGGATGGGATTCCCCCAGGCACAAGAGCCAGCTAACAGCAGACTAAGCAAGGTCCCTTCAATCTTCTGTGCAACAATCAGATTGAGCAGTGCAGCACCAGGAGCCACACTATGGGCTTAGAAGGTATTGTTCACCAGGAGCAAGAGTTACACAGTCTGCGTACAGGTCACAGACACGTGCTAGTACATTGGCAAGGACACAAAAATTAGTGCTTGCAAATGAAAAGAGTTGGAGGGGTTATAAACCTAATCCAGGCACCTGGAGAGGGCAGAGCTGTGCCAGAAAACATAAAACCTGTGGAGGGTAGAAGGGCTATAGGCCCCCACAAGATGTGTGCCGGCTTTTTATACTACCCCATAGTTTTTCAGGGTCACTCTCTGGGCTTGGAGAACAGTCAGAAGAGCAATGCTGAAAAAGAAGCTGCCAGACAGCAGGGAGCAAAAAGCCATCCAGCTTAGGACCCTGTCTCCACCACATGGTGAAGGCAAACTGTGACCTCTTAGTGTGACCCAAAGCAAGAGTGTGTGTGTTGGTGCATGCAGGTCAAGGAGGCTTAGAAATCCTTTCCCTGAGTCCCTCCATCCTCAGCATTCAGCCATGACCACTTTTCATGCAGAGACTCACCTCCTGCAGCTTCTCAATTTGGGTCCGGCACAACTCCAGGTCACTGTCTCCTGGAACCACGATGATCCCCAATGGCACAGCTGCAGGACAGGGCACAGGCACAACTCAGGGAGCAGCCCATGCCCCATTCCCAACACCTCACACAGTTTAGCTACAGGCTTTGCCAGACTTAGGGACTGCAGCTTCCACCCCCTGGTCACTCAGCTGATCACTCACAGGCTTCCTTGAGCTTTTCCTTGTCATAGTTCAGTGCCTCATAGTCACGCATGCTGATTCGGCTCACCCGGATCCGCAGCCGCTCAGGCACTGGCTGCTGGCTGTGTGC
This sequence comes from Dicrurus megarhynchus, assembly GCA_013399195.1. Classification (NCBI taxonomy): domain Eukaryota; kingdom Metazoa; phylum Chordata; class Aves; order Passeriformes; family Dicruridae; genus Dicrurus; species Dicrurus megarhynchus. Next base: position 73,170 of record VXAD01012639.1, on the reverse strand, counting down.
AGGAGGCAAGGAAAAAGGAAGATATCAGAAAATGACAACCTGCTTTCTCCTTATTCCCCTCATCCCTCCAAAACAGGCAGGAGCACAGTGTTGTATAGACTGGTGTGGGGAGCTTGGCACCAGAGCTTCTCCAACATCAGGGTCTGGCCTTATTTCTGTGACCTGATCCCTTCCCAGACTCTCCCCAAGAAAGGACTGAAATGCCTCTGCCAGTCATGGACCAGACCCATCCCTTTCCCTGCCAACTGTCCTTCCTTGGAGAGAAGGTGGCAGATCGATCTGAGGAACCTACTCATTGAGCAGGGGCATGGAGTTGCGCCGCTTGGTCTTCTGCACCATGTTGGCTTGGTTGCGCAGGGAGATGTGGATGCAGGAAGCCGCCAGCTTGCAGGGCTCTCCATCCACCTGCATGGGGATGGCCTTGGACGTGGTGAGAAGCACCTGCCGGCACTGACAGAGCCGCTCCCCGTGGCCACCGACTTGCAAGGCAGCCTGTGAAAGGGTCCAGAGTGAGAGCAGAGCATGGACTGAGACGTGGATGAGGGAAGCATCTACTGTGACCTGGATGTTGCAAGCGAATGAAGTTCTGAGGGTCTCAGGTTTGATTTCAGTGAGAAGGAACTCACAGAGACCAGGGCATGACAGCACCTCACCTAAATCTTAGAGAGCAGACACTGTTGCATAGGCCAGCACCACAACCCCTCCAGAGAGGATCTGTGGAGCTCTGGGCTGGCTGACACCTGGTCAAAGGGACCAGTCACTCCCCTGGTTGCTACCTACAGCTGGCAACAGCACTGACTCACCAGCGATGTCATGGTGAAGCCGATAACTTCAATGCAGCCGTCATCATGGCGCTGAGGCTCAAAGTCATGGTGCTCCCCAGGGTTGCCCCAAGGCATGGTGCCTGCACAGTACCTGTGAAGGGACAGGAAGAAATGCCTGGACCGGCACCCCAAACCCAGGCAGGGATCTACAGCACAGGTGTTTGAAGCCCAGCATATGAAGACAGGTCCTGGGGCTGCTCACCTTGGGATGTTAAGGAAGACCAGGCATTGAGGCTTCAGGTCCTGAATCTTGGAGGTCAGGTCTGTCCCATCACACTGGAGACAACACAGGGGTGTTCAGGCTGCTGTAAGGGGAGCCCGGTCCATCCTACCCACTTAGGAAGACATGGCCTCCCTCCTCTGCTCCCTACAGTGAGTTTTCTCCAAGTCAGGGGAAGCTGATGCTCCCAGGAACACATCCGCTCCCCAACCCTGCCATACTCAGTGTGCCAAGGGACACTCCTCATGCCTCCACAGCTCACCCCTTCTCTGACCCAGAGCACCCCAGCACACTCACAACCAGCCTGACGTGCTTCGCCAAGTCTTTGGAGCTCCCGGTGAGGAAGTCAGAGAAGGCCGTCTGCCAAGGTAAGAGACAGAGTTAGTGCCCAGGTGTTCACCAGAATGGGCAGCCACAAAGCCTGCCACTGACCTGCCACAGACCTCAGCTGCTGAAACCTGCAAACCCCCTTTTCATCCACAGGAGTCCTCTCCTCCTCCAAAACAACCTGATCCATTCCTCTTGCTATTTTGCCTACCAGAAACCTCGGGGCACCTTCAGTAATATGCTCTAGTATTCCCTTGCCAGCCCAGTCCTGACTTTAGGGAAGAGCTGGCAAGGTGAGTCTCCTCCAGTGAGACTCAAGTCACAAGAGACAAATTCAGTCTCAAGCTGTAATGAAGTACCACAAAACAGAACTGAAGTGACCCCATCTAGAGATTCCAGGAGGGACAGCATGGATCCCTTTGGGTTTAACTGTGCAGATAGGAAAAGAGACACAAGCAGGACAGATGTGAGATGGCACAGAGCAGCTTGGCCTTTAGTACTGCTCAAATACCAGTCACCAGACACATGGGTAAAAAGTATATTGAGGACGTGGAGACAGAGGAACAAAGATGATACTGAGATGCAAGGCTCTAGAGGTGAGATACAGGAGGGTGATGTAATTAGCTGTAACTGGTCCAAGGTATACAATAAAAGACCAAAGTAGTGTGGAGACTCTATGGAAAGGCTTCCTATTCCTCTGCAGGGGGGACAGCCTGCCTTCCCACAGCTCCAGGGAGGTCCTGCCTGGGTGACCACCCGTGAGCTGGAGATCAAGAACAATAGTGGCAGGAGATCAATACAGCAACTGTACTGCAGGCCACAGAGCAAGTTGTACTGCCAGCAGCACTCACAGCCAAAGAGGAGCTGTGACTCCCAGCGCTGCAGCCTTTCTCCAGCAACTCTCCACCTTCGGGCTGGGGAGCATAGCTTGAGTGCACATGAAGGTCCATGAATGAGTGAGTTTAGGGTGCAGACAGAAGGCAGGTCTATGCCTGTGCTCCAGTTGACATTAAGGCTGCTGTGATGGCAGGCTCAGATATCCCCCACACACTCACCCCAGCATAGAACATTTTATTCCGAAACCGGCTGTTGAACTTCTCTGGGTTGGCCTCTAGGGAAAGGAGAAAAAAGTCCAGGTCACTGGCCTACATATGGAAATACTTCACTTGCCAGCTCTCCTCAGACACAGCTCTACAGCCAGCCTCAGCCAGGAGTCTGCTCCCAGCTTTTTTCCTATGCAGGCACCCCTCTTCCCCCTCTGCAGCTTGGACTTGCTCCTCCTGTTTAATCTCCAGCTCTGCCCCTGAAGCAATTCTCTTGTTCACTTTCTTGAGGAACCCACAAACAAGAACAGGCCCATCCCACAGACACTGACCAAGTGCTGCCACTGCCCTGTACCTCGGGATTCGTGGAACTCCAGTGTCACCCGTGCATCAAAGCCAAGGCTGAAGTAGTTATTAAAGACATCCAAAGGGAGCTGAAATGGAAGGGAGGAACAAGGATGAGGCTGCCTGCATGTGCCCACGGCAAAGATGAGGTCAGGTTACAGCAGAGCCACTACAGTGCTCACGAGGCTGAGGGACCCTGCTTGCCTTTTCCCTAGGAAAATACAGAGGTCACCAGCCTGAGAAAATGGATTAGTTCCTGGCTCCTAGGGGTAAGGGAAGTGGCCCAAGGGGACACACTCTGCTCTCTGAAGTTTCTGCAATCACCCATGTTTCTACTAAAGAAAACAGTCTCACAGAAGACTGGGCTTACACCTGTTGCATGTTGTGGTTAAAAACCTTTGGTAGGCACTTAGTTATGAACTCTACATGCCTTGCCATGACTGCTGTGGCTCAGAGCCATGAAGAGAATGGTGGAATTGGAGGAGTGAGAGGGAAACACCAACCCAACAATGTAGCCCCAGGTACTGGGGCTGCCTGAGCCAGTGGAGACAAGAGAACGCAGACCTCTAGCACAGGGAACAGACACGGAGAGGAGGTGTCCCACCTTGTCAGCAGCTGCCTCATCCTTTTCCTCAGGGTTTGTGTCAGGGTTTGGCTCCACATGGAGGTTCCAGCGATCAAGCTGCACTATGTTCCCATCTTCTACATGTGATAGGATCTTGGACAGAGGCTCATCCGTGTAACCCTGGTGAAGGGAAGGACTTGGTGAGTCTCATGCCTGCCTCCCACAGAGATACCCCAGATAGCAGGCTTTGGTAAGACATCCCACAGTAAAAGATGTAGAAGAGACCAACTCTACTCGAATGTACAATGAAGTGGGACTTGAAATTTAAAACAATGCATCTTCCTTCTAAAAATCTTCCAAAATTTGAAAAAGCAATTGCTTTTGTATAATCTAATGGAGAACAATTCAAATGTCAGAAGAATGGCAACATCCAAATTGCATTTGTCTGTTGGTCTCTATCTACAGGAAGTTAAAACACCAGCCCATGCAAATCTCCACCCATGTGTCTGGAACAAGGGTTGAAGCATTCAGCCCTTCTCTGTCAGCAGTGGGTTCTTGTGCCCATCACTTACCCCACCCCAGTTCAGTGTTCTGGCCAAGTCGTTCCCTGTCCCCAAAGGTAGGATGGCCACAGGAGGAGGTGGGTTGATGCGTAACTGGTCCAGAATGGAGAGTATCCAGCCCACCTGCTCAAGCAAGAGAGTGCAAAGAAACCATTGTTTATCTCAGGGACCAGCAGGCAGGCAGAGGTGACTCAGAGCACTAGTGATGGCAGAGGGGCAGAGATGGCGTCTACTTAGCCACAGTTGAGGCTATTCACGGTCTTTAATGCTCTAATCAGCTGCTGCAGGAGATACCAGTAACCCCGGTGAGGACACTGGCCCTCAAAAGGGCTACAAATACAGATATGTTACAGACTAGCGCTCCCTGGAACAGTGCATGACGGCACCCACAGTATCCATGCTACCAGCTGTACCATGGACACAGTGTGCACAGTTTGCCCTGTTCTGGATTACAAGGAGGGCTGCTGTCTGCACTGGAAAGGCCTGGGCAAAGGGGCACCATGGGCTGAAGGGGCTGGAGACTCACCGTGCCATCTCCCCCGCACGCCAGGATCCGGAGGTTGTGGACTTTGCGGTACAGCTCCAGCCTGCAGGGAACGGGGAGGTTGAGGAGGGGAGGGAGACGTACTGAAGGTGTTACACAGCAGCTGCCTCACAGAGCCCTTGGCATTCACAAAGCCACACCCATGTCTCCCTCCAGAGCCGCTCACAGCAGTGGGCAAAGGCACAGTAACTTTGGCTTCACCAGCTCTTGTGAAGGAAGAGTGGGGTGTCCACAGGCTGCGCACACACAGGTAACCCAGAACGCAGCAAGCAGACAAGACTCACACAACATTAATTGAATATAAGGAACTACGTCTGGGAACCTCACCCCATGGCTCTTCACCACTAGCCTTAAGATTAGACCAGCCCCCCATCAGGAATCACTGACTATGAGAGACTATCACAAGCTATCCTAGATAGGCCTCTCAAAGCATTGAAGGTCTCTCTGCATGTGGGAGCTATGAAGCATCAGGCCTCTGACGGCTGGGGGAAGAGCTCTAGGGGGAAATCCTGGGACATGGATGGGGGAGAGAAAGGTGCTTCCCCCATCAGTACTCACGCCTCCTTGGGTCCACCCTGGCTGAGGTCGAAAACTTGCCGTGGGTTGAGATACCACATGAAGGATTGGATGATCTTGGCTCCCTATGGGGAGAAGAAAGACTTCAGGTAATATTGAGTTCCCAGTGGACAGCAGAAGGAGGTATCTGGTCCTGCCTGGGGACAGGCTAAGACAACACTGTTCTGGAGGGGACACAGGCAAAGCCTGGTGAAGGTGGGAACTGCTGGCAGCAAACTGGCATTGTGGCCTCTTGTGCAGCTGAGACATCACCGAAACTATGATGAGAGCTCAGCAGCCAAATGGCAATGCCCTCACAGAGATGTCTTCTTAGGGAGATACCAGACAAGGCCATACCTGATTCCCACCACTCTTGGGGTTCACAAACACCAGCAAGGGTTTCATGAGAGGAGCTGGCATGGGCTTGATGACAAAGGGTTTCCACCTCCCTTCCTGCAAGAGATACCATAGATCCTTCAACAAAGCTGGGGAAATACGAACTCCCTCCTCCAGCTGAGCCCTAACATCATGCAGGTCAGAAGTAGAAGAAAGAGAACATCCCAGCCACCCCATAAACCTTGTACCTGGGATATACCCTGCCAGCAGGCACCCTCCCTCCAGCTCAACCTCCTTAACCTCAGTGCAGACCCAGAAAAGCCCACTTTTATTCCTAACCTTGCTCCTCACTGTTCAGTCCCTCTGCCCTTCCAAGACAAGATCATTCCCAGTCCCCTCATCTCTTACCTCGGCCCCCTTTTTGCTGGATTTCCTCTTGAATGATGTCCTCTTCTTCTTCTTACTAGATTTCAGTGGATTCTAGAGAGAAAAGGAACAAACATAAAAACTCTGTGAGGAGCCACTGGGCAAATGGGAACTGTGAAAGAGCCACAAGAGCTGAAGTGACTTACCTGGGGCCGCCGGACCCGCAGAATCCAGGTGGGAGGAACGACAACAGCAGCGTGAGCCCCCAGTGAGCAGGGCTCTTCAATATGTTGCAGCATGAAGCATGACACTTTGCTGTGATACTGGCCAAGGAGAAGACAGAGAGAAAACTCAGCTGCTCAGTTTGCTGGGAACAGCCACCATCTCCTCCTCTCAGGTCCCCCATGCCAATGCAAGGAATGCTGGATGAAACCATGCAGGAATTTTGTAATGGGAAGGCAATGACAACAAAGTTTCTCGAAGGAGCTTGTAAATATCATAGCACAGCTTCTCCCAGCAGGAGGAGCTGTTAAGGGCAGGCTGCAGAGTAGCAGCTTGGGGAGTCCCAGCAGAAAGCAGAGGTCATTAGTGCAGAACCGACTGGTAAGGCATTCAGGGAGGGCTTTGCTCACCGCTTGTTTGCACCAGGAACAGCTGATGGCTACAATCTCTTTGCTGTGGAAGGCAAACTTCTGCTGAAAACCCTGTGCAAGAAAGGATAAGAGGCTTAGGGAATTCCCTCGCAGTTTCCTACCATCTAACAGGACTGTCGCACCAGTAAGAGAGACATTAACAAAGAGAGCACATCTACAGCTCTCTTTGAGCTCTCCAGATCCTGTCAGACAGTGCCAACCACCACAACAGCACCAGGGAGGCCACTGTGCTCTGCAGGGGTGTCCTTATTGCTCAAAGAAAACATGTCAGGAAGACAGTCTCCTTCAGGATTAACTGGGCCCAGGGGAAGAACTACTCTATGTGGGAAGCACTTACATAGTGCTTCACTGAGCAAAGCAGGGCACGTGTCTTGGGTTTGCTGCCAAACAGGAATGTTGGGATGTCCCTGGTTCCCAGCCCTGTTCTTGTCTCTGGCTTGACCTTAGGTTTCCTTCAGGCTGAGAAAAACGCCCAAGATGCCCTCTCACCTTGCCACACTGGCGGCATTTCCCTTCCTGCCGCCTCCGGTGCACCCAGTGATGCCGGACAACGATGGGCTAAAGGGAAAAGAAAAAAGAAAATTTAAAAAAAAAGGGGAGTGAAGGGCCCAGTGTGTGAGGGAACACAGGAACAGGCAGAAGGAATGGACACAGGCCAGCCAACCTCTGCTATTGCAGCAAAACCACTGCTCATAGGCACCAGCCCCCCACCCTCTGAGAGAAGGCAAAGCCAAAGAATCAGGGGGCAAGAGGCCAATTTAAGATGCTCCAAAAAAAGGAAATTAAAACCAGAAGAAATAGGAAGGAGGACAGGGAAAGTGAAGACTGAGAATCACACAAAGCAGACCCAATGAAGAGTGGGCAAGCAGTAACACATCTCTGTCCCTTAACATCTCTGCCCAGATGCCCCTAGTGCCAGGTGAAAAATGTGCTGGTGCAAGGTGTGAAAATCCCTAGGGAGACACAAACTGTGTCCACAGCAGGAAGATGGAAGTGCTTGCAGCTAAGCAGTGAACCTCCTCCCTCCATGTTCCTCGAGAAGAGCAGCAGCCCCAAAGCCCTCCACACCCACTTCCCCCTGCTCTTTCCCCTGACCAATCCTGAGCCTGCCTCAGTGCCAGTGTGGGCAGCAAGGCTGCTCGCCAGCACCTCTGCTCTGCCTGCAGGCTCACGGTGGGTTGAGGGCTTGGACTTGCAGAAGTGATTGTGAGGGAGTCAGAAGTTTTGTAATGAAGCACCACATGTCCTAAATCCCATCCTACTCTTCCAGCCCTGTGTTGGGAACGGCACTGCAGAGAGAGTAGCAAAAAGAGAAAAGGGAGTGCAAGTTCACGGGCCGGCATGGCAGGACCCAACATCCTGCTCCTGACAGCTTTTGGGATCATGATGATGAGAGGCAGAAACTGGCAGGAGGTTTGGGTCAGCTCCAGTGTTGCCTGCTCTGAGGGCAGCACACGGGAGAGGACAGAGTCTTGTTGGCTTTAGTGGACATTAAGCCAGTAGGAGCAGAAGGAGGGCCATGCCTTGAGCTCAGCTCTGGGTCCAAGCAGGCACATCTAGGGAAAGGCTGACCCTGAAGGGGATCCCTGGCACCACAAAGGCCAGAAGAGCACCTTTTTTTAGGGAAACAGGAAGGAAGAGGACTTGGAGGAACTCAGAAGCATTAGAAAGACAGGATGGAGAAGCAGAATTTGTGAGAAAGAAGAAAAACCAAGAAAGGGGAGGGAGAAAAAATTTGTAGAGGTTGGAGAGAAGAAAAACAGAGATGGAAGATGAAGCAGAGGCAGCAAGCTGTCAGCAGAGCCCAAAGGGTAAGTGAAACACAAATAAGGGAGTTAGGCTAAGAGCAATATGGGAAGGAGGCACAGCAAGAAAAACAATGCAAGAAAGGAAGGCTTAAAGTGATGCTGAAAGCTTCCCTTTCCGAGGTGACGCTGGCATTTCAAAGCAGGCAGCCCTGTGTTTGAATACCCTTCCCCAACTAGGTCTGCTTTGCCAGCACAAACACAGCGTGGGGACAGTTCTGTTACCGAAATGGCACATGACTGAGCCACCCACACCCACTCCAGAGCACTGCACAGGCTACACTGGCTCCACAGGCTGGAAGGTAAAGCATGAAGGCTGACAGCTGCTTCCACCAGAGCAGGTTAGCAGACAGATTCCAGGCCACTGCTTATGCCCAGTATATTACAACATGGGCTGAAGGTGTCTGGTAGCACTACTGTGGGCAACTTCCACTGCTGCCTGTGGCACCCAGGTCAGCACCGAGTGATAAAGCCAGAAATGAGCCCATACTGCTTCCTTCCAAATTGCAGGAGACTTGGGGACCTGCTGTTTGCCACAGCCTCATCTATGTGCCTGGGGACCAACACAAGGGTCAAGGTTTCTCCCAGAAAACACTGTCTGTAGGTTCCCCCCCATGCAGATTCAGGAGACTGAGAACATGCAAACCATTGGCTGCTCTGTATTTGCTGCCTGCAAACTCCTCACTCTTCACACCCAGTCTGTGTTGCTGCCTCGCAAAGAAACATCCCTTTTACGGCACCATCCCCTGGGAGCAGGAAGGAACATGACGCCTCCACTCGGATGGGCAACGTGCTGGCAGCATCTGCTGTCTTTACCACCAAACTGGAAACAGGAGAGGCAGATGTGGGCAGCGTCCAAGGCACATTTCTCACCTCCCGTATGTTCCGGGATCCTGATTCCCTGAAGGAAGGTTTGCAGCGGAAATTTATCTGTCGGTTGAACACACATGAGAGGAATCAGTAAAACCATTGTACCTGAAGGAAACCTACTGGAATTTACTGTACTACAGCAAGGCCCAGAACCTCTGGAGTTGTTTGGTACTTGCCGCAAAACCCTCACATCTCGGTTACTGAACAAAATGGGGCCTGGGGTCCCAATCATGTCACTAGATCCTCATTTTGGTACTGTCTCCTAAAAAGACCCCTCTTTGCAATTACACATTGTAGTTCCCCAATTTTCTTGTGTTTCACTGCCCGAGAAAAGGCTGTTACAGTTTTGCGAGGTGCAGGGAGGGTTTAACAGGCTCTACTCACTTTCTCCAGCTGTTCGATGCAGGGTATATGCACTACGATCTTGCAGGCTGCACACTTACGCCTGGAGAGAGGTTTTTGCTGAAGGATAAGAAAAGGGGAGAAAAAAAAAATATGTGAATGAATATACGGAGTGTTCAGAGCCTGGCAAACTCAGCCTCCCATCACACCTCCTTCATAGGCATTGGGATACAGAAAAATTGGGATACAACCTAGACTTCTTGTCTAGTGAAGGGATATAAGCATGTGCCTATAGCAGATGTTCTCAAGCCTGGGACAGAGCAGGGAAGTATTTTCCTGACTGTCCTGTCCTGCAGCCCTTGTCCTCTTCTGATACTGCCTGAGAGCACCATGGAAGCTGGTTTGGGAGGCATCTGAAGGGTGGCATTAGTGGCAGGCACAGGGTGGCATCAGTGCTGTGTGTCCTGCACCACAAGCAGGACAGGAGCTGCTGCAAACTGGGAGGGAGGACTGCAGGGACAGGAGGCAACAGGCCTGGGTCTCCAGAGCTCACTTTTCTCCTCTAGTGAAAGGTCTTGGATTAAGGTTGTCCTTCTAAAGGTGTGGAGTCCCAACACCCTCCCTCTGAAACCCTCCAGGCAAGTGGCAGCCCTGCATCAGGTTCCCATTGCAAACTGAGAACCAGCATTGGCAGAAACTGGGGACTTGGCCCTCCGGTATGCAGAGGCAGGAGGGACACAGTCCCTGCCTCAGCAGCTCCCCAGACCCCTGCATGTCCCCCAGCAGCAGCAGCAGTGTGGCCTTTGTGGTCTCCCCATAAGGTGACAGCACAGCCGGGTTTGTGGCCTTTGCTGGTGAGGCAGGTGGCCCCAGGTGACTCACCAGCAGCTTTGCCATGCAGTTCTGTTCCCCAACGTAGCAGAAGTCCCCAGAGACATTGGTCTCAAACCAGATGTGCTCCCCATAGACCGCAGCCTCCTGAAAGACACAAGACAACACATGCTCTGAGAGCATCCTCAGAGAGGCATCTGAGCCCCTAAAATGCTTTGTGCAAGGGACAAGATACCGGACAATGCTGGGGTGGGAGGTTGGAGCTAGGTGGAGGCCAGGAGACAAGATGCACAGAACAGCCAGGGACATCTGGACAGAGGAAACCTCACAAAGCTGCTGCCATGGCCCACCTGTTGTAAACAAGAGGGCCCCAGCAAACCAACTCCAAGACCTACAAACCGCTTGCAGTGTCCTGCACAGGAGAGCTGCTTTCATGACCCCAGGAGGAGGCATCAGGGCAAAAACAACGCAGGGGACTCTCCTGAACCTGCTTCTGTTCTACAACCTGAGGGTGCAGCTTAAAACCTGTGGGGCTTTGCCTGTGAAGGAGCAGGGGCTTGCTCCTGTTGCTTGGCCCCAGCCACCAGATCTTGGCTGTCAGAAGCAGAAAAGTTGGCAGTGGAGTAGTTATGCCATCCCTCCAGGAACCACCTGTGCCTCCACAATCTCCCTCTTGCAGCAAGTAGTGCTGCCAGCAGCACAGATGCTGGCACCAGCTGGTGGCAATGGCAGAGGCCGTAAATGTGTCAAAGTCAGTCACCTGGGAAGCCTCAACCTGGGAAGAGCCTGCTGCTTCTTGGCCAAGAGCCCATTCCATGCAATGCCCAGCAAAACACACTACAACTTACGCTCCAATCCACGGTGCTGCGTATCTGCCTCTCCGAGTCGCTCCTCAGGGCTAGTGCCGGGTTTGGCTGGGCTACCATGTGCTGGAGACTGGATTTGGCAATAGCTTTCCTGGAAGACACGGGAGGGCTGGCTATTAAATATATATGCAAAGCACAAGCTGCTTCTAAGATGTAACATGAAGCTGGAGCAGAAAAGCCTCCTCAGGACCAAGTGGCTAGGAATGAGGTGAATTTCCAGCCCAGCTGGCTGAGAAGCACCTGTTCCGTGAGATAGTCCTGTGGGATGAAGAGGTACTGGCCATGTTGCTGACAGCTCAACCAGACACCCTGTACCCAACAAAAGGCACAGCCTGGGTCTGCTGGGTTAATGCCCTCAAGGATGACAGTTCCATTGTAAATCACCCTGGGAGTGTCCACGGAGCTGTGGTGGTAGAACTGCCTTTGCAGGGACAATCCAGAGCCCCTGTCCCACAGTCTCCCTGCATCTCTCCCATACCAAGGCACCTCAGAGGCTGGCTTATTTTCAGGGACCAATACAACCAGCCAGAATAAAAGCAGCTGTTTGTTTGGGGCTAGTGAGCTTCTTCCAGATGTGCTAGGGTAGAGGAAAGGAGCAGGAAATCCAGCCAGCAGAAGAAAGTCTGCATCTCCAGCCAGCAGCCAGGCCTACCACCTTCCTCTGGCCCCAGCCTGGCAGGAGAAGACATCCACAAGCCCCAGGGGCTGCACCAAGAGCATCAGTGGCAGTGCTGGCCCGAGTGGAAGATGCTCAAGGTACGCCAGCAGCACTGCAAGACACCGATGGCGGCCAGGGCCAATGGTGCCATCTCTTCCCTCCTTCCCCACCAAACCTGGGTCTGCACCCCACCTCTCCCCTCCCCAGGGCATTGCCCGCTTGCATGCTGCCACCATACATACAGCAGCCGGGGGCTCCAGCTGTCCGGGGTGGTGTGGCAGGTGGGCTCTGGTCCCAAACCCTTGATGAGGCTGGCAGAGGGGCACCCGCTTCCAGCCACTCCTGCACAGGGCTGAGCCAGCAGCCGTGGGTGTCCGGGAGGGAGCAGCCCAGGTTGAGGGGCATCGCTGGAGCGCCGGCGCTGGCTGAGGCGGCGGTAGCGGCCCGGCAGGCCGTAGGCAGCCCGGCCATACATGACCTCGGTGGGCAGGCGGTGAGAGGAGACGCGCCGCAGGCAGCGGGGGCCCCGTGACAGCAGCCCGGCCTGGAGCGGCCGCAGCTGGGGCAGCATGGCCAGCCACGTCTCCTCAGCACAACGCTGGCCCTGCTCAGCTCCTGCTGCCGCACCACCGTCCTCTGGAGACTCAGATCCGGAGCTGTCAGTGCAGTGAGCCCTGTCCCCCTCCTCTCCTGTGGGAACGAGGCTGGCCAGCAGGACAGTGGGACCCAGCAGCTTGGCATCAATGGCTTGTGCCTGGCCCCCGCGCTTCGTCTGCACGGCGAACCTGGGGCTGAGGCAGGGCGGCGTGGTGCTGGAGCGGCGACGGGTGCCGGGACGCCGGACCAGGCCCAGGCAGGAGAGGGATGCTGCTGGGGTGCCTGAGCCACGGCGGCACTGGGCCAGCGAGGTGGAGGGCAGCCCCACCTGGGAGCGACGCCTGGCCTTGCCCGTGGGCACAGCCACCACGCTGGTGCGCCGCAGCCCCTTCCGCCCAAAGTGCCGCCTGAAAAAGGTTTCCATTGCATCCGGATGGCTGTTAACACAGAGACCAGGAATTACGTAGGCTCCCCTATGAGTCCAGGCCATGCTGTGGCTGTCAGGGCAAGGGGACAGGGGGAAGCAGGGGACAGAAGGCTGAAGCAGGGAGTGGGAGACATGGCAATGCTAGCTGTGGCACGTGGCAGGGTCTTGCTCCCCACAGCTCTACTGCCCCACAAGTCTCACAGCTCAGCCCAGAGGGCTGGTGTCACCACCTAGCCAGGACCCTCTGGATTCCCTGCTCTCCACTGTGGGATCAGCAGAGCCCCTGTGCACCCCGAGGTGCCAATCAGCCCTGGCACCTCAACTACCTCCGCCACTCTCCTGGATGCTGATCCACCAGGTTGCCCCACAGGAACCACTCTGGCTAAGCACCAGTCCCACCAAATTTGTAGCAAATTGAAATTAAGCCTTTGCAAATCACACAGAAGAAAATGAACCAGGCAAGTAAAACCTGGAAAATTTGGTAGAAGCAGTCTGGGAGAGCTGGAAGAGGCTGGAGCAGGGCAGAGGAGAGCTAGGAAAATCATCCCATCTGTCCTGAGCAAAACTCTCTCATGGGAGAAAGAGCTTTACAGAGGCTCTCATGCTTTCCCTGCCCAGCCCACAAAGCTTGACAGGCTGCCTGGACATTGCAGCAGTCTGTGGAAAGCCATGGGCCACAGGTGGAAGGTGCTGCAACACTTTCAGTGGCAGGGGCTCAGCACGCAAAGGCCTGAGTGGAAGGAGCTGAGTCTGGCTAGCTCCAGTGCTCCCCTCCTCCAGAGACAGTGCATCATTTCCCACCCTCCATCTGCCACCTCTCTTCAGCAGCTAGAGAGGATTTATTCAAGGCCAACTTAAAAAAAACACCAAAAGCCACAGTTTGATAGAAGCAAACTTCTTCTCTTCAATTGCTCCCAAGGCAGGGGACTCTGGATCATGGCAGCCTGCAAGCACTCACAAGCCACCACCACTCTCAATGATTTCCATGCTGTGCAAGGCATCTCCCCTGCCCACCATGAGGGCATGGGCATGCTGCTCACCACTAAGACTGACATCTGCTCCCTTCTTCTATCTTCCTCCCTTCCCATGCTCTTTTACATTCCTGCAGGTCAGTAATATCAGAGAACCTTCAGGAGATCACTCTGGCCCAAACTTCCTTGACCCAAGGTCCACACAAACAGGCAAATCTATCAGAAGCTTCTTCCCCTTTTATTTGGGAAATGCACGTAAGATGGGACATACGTTTTATTTTCTGGACAAACTGGAGTTTTTGATAGTGCTTGTAGCACAAGCAATCCATTGGGCTGTACCTCTTTTTAATAGATGAGTACAAAGGTGAGTTTGTATTTTTGGAAAAGACAAGGCTTGGTTTGGTCTCCTCCAGCCTTGTAGACAAGGAAGCCAGCTCTTCAGTTTCTATAGTCTTATCACCATGCCTGTACTCAATAATCTAGGGGATGGAAGGAAGGACAGAAGGAAGGATGGAAGAAAGGACAGAAGGCAATGGCCTCCAGAGAGTAGCATCAGGGCAGCTAAAGCCTGGCTGAACTGAAAGCAAAACCAAAGCCTCACCTCCTCAGAAGTATTGCTCAAGTCCTACCACTGCAAGCAATGCAGGCAGGTACTTGGCCACCAGAAGGTTCAATCCACCAAGGGCCATGCAGCTTTGCAGAGGGCATCAGCATTTTGCTGATGACCCTGCTTCCAGCCTGTTCCCAACACTGCAGCGCTCCATTTGTATCCCCTTTCCCCCTTATCTGCAGGATGATGCACAGTAAACTGCACAGAATCAGAGAATCTAAACTTCCCCTGCACAACTGGAGGCCATTTCCTCTTGTCCTATCACTTGTTTTCTGGGAGAAGAGACTGACCCCACACCTTGCTACAACTTCCTCTCAGGTACTTGTAGAGCTCAGTAAAGTCTCCCATGAGCCTTCTTTTCTCCAGGTTCCCCAGCTTCCTCAGCCACTCCTCCTAAGATTTGTTCTATAGACCCCTCACCAGCTGTACTGTCCTCTGGATGCGCTCCAGCACCTCAGTGCCTTTCCAGCACCTCAGTGACAGGAGGGCCCAAAGCTGGACACAGCACTTGAGGTGTGGCCTCACCAGTGCCGACTACAGGGTAACAGTCACTTCCTAGTCCTGCTGGCCACACTGTTACTGAAGGCCAGGATGCTGCTGGCCTTCCTGGCCACCTGGCACATGCTGGATCATGCTCAGATGGCTGTCAACGAACATCATCACCAACAGGTATTAAAAACTGTCTAAACAAATAAAACATATTAAAAAACACAAGTGAGAACACGGGATGTGGCACACTGCAACAGACCCTTTTTGGCCAGCTTTAGCTGCTGGGTGAGACATACTGACCAAGGGCACCTCAAATGAGCTGAATGGCTGTTCCCTCCTGCCCCAGATATCCCACGAGCACAAAGCTGCTCTACCCCTCACTGTGTTGCTGCTGTGGGCAGGAAGATCTCTCAACACAGCTTCCTTCCTTTTTGCACCAGTCTCGTGAGGAAACCTGCCAGAACAACCTTGGCTTGACATTTATGTTTGAGCACTAGCTGACTGCGGACCTTTTTATCTTCAGGGCTCTGTAAATGGCACATGGAAGCAGGCTCCGACCACCAGTGGTGAAGGTTATTACAAGACTGCCATCTGACAGCCCATGACAGCAGCATGTGGCAGCTCAGATATGTTGGGTGAACATATCCCCACCTCTTGCATCTCACTTCCAACCTGAGCTCCAAATGGTGTATCGCAGGTGTTGAGAGCTGCTGCTGGTGGAGCAGACGGACAAACTGCTGGGGCTGCCCATGGTTGATATGCATTAGCAGAGCTGTGTGCAGAGCAGCTGGGGAACCATGCACGAGGCAGAGAGGAGCTCCAAAGGAGCTAAGCCCTGGAAGCCCCTGGCCTAACACCAGCACATTTCTGGGATCTCCATTGTTTGTCACTGAGAAAAGATGGAGAGGAGCCAGCACCTGTGGCTGCTCTGCAGACCACATTGCTTGGCTCAGTTAGGTAAGGAGGCTGGATGGAGTCAGCCTGCCATTTGCAGGGTGCAAAGGAAAGGAAGTACTGCTGCATGCACTGGGATATCAACTCTACTTATAAGCAGATACACACTATCATTTCAATCTCCTTCTGTGAATAAGGAAGGAGACAGCAGCTCTGGTCTGCTCATGATCTGCAATCAGAGCTCTTGAAAGGTGGGGTGTTTTTTATTACCAGACTCCTCAAAGCATCCTACACACTCTGCTTGGCCTCAGTGGGCAGGGATGCTGCTGAAGCAGGAACATGTCCCAGCAAGATCTAAACACCCTTGGAAAGTACAGCAGGGACTGAAGAGGAAAACCTTGCGTCTTGTAACTGCAGTGAACCACAGAGCCTGTGGATCAGCTGATGCTGAGACATCTCTCTAGATATCCAGCAGCTAGCCCTCATTTGGTGGTGGTAGTTCAAAAACCAGACAGGCTGACTCTTAGGGCTAAACATGCAGTGTCCCCCATGACATAACCTCTGCCCACATCAGGAAGAGGATCTGGATATTCAGCTCCACTATCCTGCTTTGCTTCACTAGCCTTGAGCAAACTCTCATGTACCATACCTAACAGGCCCTCTGTGACAGGCAGAAGGATACTGTGCCATACACCCTCTTGGCCCTTCCTCTGCATTATTATTCCCTGTGTCCCTCCAGCAGCCTGGTCTATTCCTGACAGTGCCCAGAAGCAAGAGAGATCTCAGGTTACCTTCATACTGTGACAAATCTGGCACCCCTCTCCTGGCACCAAAGGAGGCAAGAGGACCCTACTGCAGGACGCTGCTGGCAGAAAATGCACAAACCTTGAGCCACAGAGAAGTCTGGATATAACAATACCATCAGCTCCTCCTGACCTTTCAGCAAACCTCCAATTAGTCGACTGGAAAGCATTTTTTCCAACCACGGGACTACAAGGGAAACGAGTCTGAGAGCTTTGCCCTGTTCCATGACGAGCACCTGTCCTGATGGCAGCTGGCTGGATTCCTGCATCCTGGCTAGCTGTGGGTGCTGGGGAGCTGCTGTGGCACTAGAGCGGGCAGTGTGTGAGCAGGAGCTCATTTCAATTTACAAGCTGTCTTCCCCTGGCAAGGACACTTGACTTGTACAGATCAACCACAAAGCAAGTGTAAGTGTTATTAATAGCCCCTCCTGTGTGACAGCAAGATCTCCTGGGCTTCTGCCTCCCTGTCTCCTCCCTGCCAGGGCACTGGAGGGACTGAGGGACAAAAGCCCAGGAGCCCGTCCAGAGAGGGGCTCATTCCCGCCCCATTGGCACACCACTGGTTGCCTTTAGCCTCTGTTTCCATCACAACCTTGCACACCCCACATCCCCCCTTTCAGTGCTCCGATATTCAATCTTCCTATGTACGCTGCTGTCCTCAGACCACCCCTGCTGAGATCCTGTCCCCGCTCTCCTGTCCTGCTTCCCACGCATAATCACCAACCTCTCCTCTCCCTGGGACTCCCCAGCCAAGCCTCTCTGATGTTACACAAAGAGCAACCTGCACAGATGAGGTCTGCTGAGGAAGGTGCCCCCGTGCCAGATAGGGAAGGGAAAATGCTGGTCAAGATGTGGTGCAGCCCTCAGGCTTTGGTTGCAGTGAGGTGTGCAGTGATCAGCAAGTTCCCAAACTGCGCAGTTTGTTTCTACTCAGAATTTCCATTCCAGCTGCCATCTCTCCTACCATCACACAAATAATACAGAGTCAGGAGCTCCCCCACGCTGGTCCAGTATGAGCAAGGAGATGGGGCTCCCCCCAGCACAGGGGCAGGGAGGCTCCATCCAAACCATGAGCCTTTCAAAGCGTCATGAGGGGTGAGCTATGGGCTGTGCTCACCTATTTGAGGATTCATACATTTGACCTACTGCAACAAGTGCCATCACCTATATGGGCCACTTCCAAGCTTCTGAGCTGCAGGAGCATGGTATTCCCAGGGCAAACCATGGCCAAGGACATCCTCAGTTGCACTGTCACCCTGCAGAGGAGGGGATTATTGCTGCAACCGTAAGGTTGCCCCTCCAGGTTGCAGAAGCCAGTTTCTGATCCTAGCAGGGCACTCAGAGAGCAACACGTCTCCACTTATCTCTCAGTGAGCCCTGGGCCTGATCAAGATGAATTCAGACCTCTCTGCTCCTGAGAAAGCAAGGCAAGTGCTTAGAAACCAGCTGGTGGTGAGATGCATGCAGCTGCAGAGGACCTCCTCCCAGCCCTGTGGTCCCTGAGGTCCCTGCACGTGCCACATAGAGGCCCCTGCCAGGGCTACTGAGCATGGGCATGAGAGCAAGGTGCCCCTGGCAATATCTAAGCAAGTTTGCCAACTTGCTCAGAAGACTGTCAGTGTCACTGGGCACTCTGGCTGGCCAACCTGGAGGCCCCAGGACAGCATCGCTTCACAAGGGACAGGCAGCTACGTCAGTGTAGCCTCTCTGTACTCATCTTGTACCTGGCTGAGCAAGAGCACAACTCACAGCCAGTCAGGAGCTGGGGACACCACAGGGAGGAGATACAGCCTCTAAGCTGTATGGAGTCAGAGTGATGGATGCAGCACCAGGGACCAGCAGCTGCCTTGGGGGAGGATTGTTGCAAGGCAAAGAAATGAAACACCACAGGTTGGCAGTTTGTCATGGTAGGATTCTCCAAGTGGCAAAGCTGGGTGGAAGGACACTGCCTGGCCATGCCTCAACCAAAGCAAGGCAAAAGCCATGCCACCTTCATGCCTGGCCCTTCACAAGAAAATGCTCACATTTGGTTTTCTGGGAAGAACAGGGGCTGGGAGCGGAAGGGACTGAGACTTTTTATACAGTTCCTAGCATTTTCCCAACACCCTTCTCATAGCAGGTCCATCCTGCCTCACCCCAAGCTCTGCACGATGCCGTGGTGCCATCTCCTTTTCACCACCTTCTCAGGGCAAACGTGAGGTCTGTTTTAAGGCACAACTGCCAGAGTAGCTCAGATCCTCCACAGAGGCTTCATAAAGTGAAGAGTTTGCCAGCCCTAACATTCAGAGTAATGTTCCCATTACAACAATGTGATTTCCTTCCCAAAATCCATGGAAGACAGTGTTGTATCTTAATTTAAACCAAAACCATCTCCTTGGAGCCTCCTGGGCTGACTCTGGGCATTCATATCCCTTGACAACTTTCCACCATCATAATGTTATGAAGTTTATATGCCGCTACAGTAAATAATCTGCCTCCTGGCAATCAAGAAACCTGACAGCACTGATGTAAACAATCTGTTGCTGCATTTGGCTGAGGAGCCAAACAGCAAGACTGACAGCTTTGAGCCATGAATTAACCAGGGCTGAAACACAGAGGATGAGCCACCACCATCAGCTGGGGCTGAGGCTGAGCAGGGGTCGGGGAGAGGCTGGCCACACAGTTTCTATTTTGGTCCCATCAGCAGGACCAGCGATACAGGCTGGGAAGGACTTGCGGAGTTTCTTCTCTCTCTGAACTTCCTTTCCAGAGTGACATGCACGAAGCAAAGCAGCAGGGGCCTCAGCAGGGTGTCCTGGTGGTTTAGGTGCCCAGACCATGGAATCTTTTGCAGATTTCCATTATCACACCCTCCTTCAGTATGCACAGCTCTGTTCTTCACAAGGAGGGACACATTATTTGAAGGGTGGCCAGTCCCACAGCCCAGCTGTTTGATCAAAACTCCCAGAGCAGTCCCAGAGTTCTCCCTTAGCACTCAAGGACGGAATCCTGGTGCAGAAATATTTACCAGCCACAGTGCTGCCCCAGGCAGGGCAATACCCAATGTCTGCCCAGGGCAGCAGCCCCAGGGAGGAGGCAATGAACCTTGTGTAACAACAAAGCTGAAGTGTGGCAGATAGATAACATAGACAGTGATTCCCAGGGCTAGTAAGTCTCTGCACCTCCCAAAGCAAAGTCAAGAAAACCTCAGGCACCCCACAACAGGCACTGATCACTGATCGGAAAGATGGGAATCACATTCCTCCCTCCAGCCCACAGCAGGGATCAGGAAGGGCAACCCACTGCTCCTGGCATAAGCAGGGAATCACAGTGCCACCAGCACCAGAGGATATGCCAGGACTCCGCAAATCTGTCCTGCTTTCCTAAACTATCCCACAGCAAAGCGACTGAGGACTGACGGTCCTGGCAAGGCACAGGCTGGCTCCCTCTCCTCTTCTACCTGCAGGTTTTCTGCTGCCACCCCCATGCCACATGGACTGGCAGGATGCAAGCAGCAGAACAGGTGGCTGGAAATACACCACTGGCAGGGAAATGCCACAGAAACAACAGCCAGGCACCACTGAGTGCCACGGTGGCTGTGTTTCACAGACCCCTTGCCTGAGCGCTGGGGACTGCTGTGGACCGGCTTGCTCCAGGCTCTGGCAGCAAACAGTGCTCGGCAGAAACAAAGTTGAGGGTCTTGGGGATGACTCTGGGGTCTGCTCGCCCTGCCTTTCACAGTGGTCTGGAACTAAAGGCCATACCTACAAACTAAGGGCTGTCTCTCCCCCCAGGTCCCCTCCCATTCCCCACCCAGCACAAACAAAAGCAGCAAACGTGAGGGAGAGGGACGAGCAGGATAAGGAAAGGAGAGGTAGTGGGAAAAAGCCCCCGTGACCTGATCCGGAGCGGCGCAGGGGTCCTTGCAGGTGCGGAGTGGGTGGCAGTGGCCCCGCCGCAGCAGCGGGCCAGCCCTCCCTTACAAAGTCCTAGTTTGGAGAGAGTGCTTGGCTTCTCCCTCCGCTCCTCCCCACGCTGCAAACCCTGACAGCGCTCGTTAAAATAACCAAGTGCACTTCCTCTCCGAGCAGCCCCGAGGCTGGCTCGCCCCCAGGCGCATGCACAACAGCGGGCCCAGAAAGAGAGGGGTCCCCACGGTGCCAGCTGCTCTCCGAACACTCAACCGCAGCTCGGGAATGGCGCAGCTTCCCCGGCAGTGGCAGCAGGAGGACATGGGGAGGAACCCACCAAAACAGCGATTCTCTCCTGCCTTCTTAAAACCTGGATAAAGGGGTTTGCATGGCTGATGAGAATCAAGCTGCCTGCCACGGAGAGCCTGTCTTCATGCACAGGAGGTAGCTTGCTTCTGAGTTAGTCTTTGGTCCAGGCAGGCTCCACAGATGTCTCAGGAGCTTTTTGTCTTCCCTCATCATGAAAACCCCACATGGGACCTCTCATAGCCAGGCTGGGGACTTCCCCGTCATGGTTCACTACTGTCCGGGTCCCCCAGCTGCCTCTAGGGATCTGCTCCCAGCCAAACACAACCCATCTCTCTTTTGGGGCCACAAAACCCACCTCGGCTTTGGTCTTTGCAGAGAGGGGAGGAAAGGTCACACCAAAGGCCAGCTGACTCCACCATGCATCACCAGCTATTGTTATTTCGGTCATTCACCCCGGCGATGAGAGCTGATAGCCACACACAGGCCGTAGTGAGTCAGTGCGGGTGGCTGCGAGTCAGTGCGGGTGGCTGCAGCTGAGACCTCGTCCTTTCACACCCTGCCCCCTCCTGCCTGCCCCTTCCCCTTGCCTACATGTCATGGCTAAAATTAGACAGGGAGCTCTTCTCCTCTGTGTGTAGGAATGTGCGTGCATTTGGACCGTGCCCAGTGCTCCCTGGGGCCTGGAGCGGGACTACAGTAACACAACCATAACAAAATGTCACAGAGGCTGCAGCCAGTGCAGCGAAGGCGGCCAGCTGCCTGCCCCGATGGATGTCTTGAAATCAGTTCACAGGAAACCATTAACCAGAGGGTAGCCAGGCCCAATGGCTACCACCATTGCTACCATCTCCATCATGGCAGAAGGAGCAAGTGGTCTTTGTGAAGTAGTGGGAGAGAGGGGTGGGAAAGACACATGAGCGAACGTGGCCATTGCCAAAGCTGCTGAGGATTGCATTCAGCCCTTTTCTCACAACACCAGAGGGGAAAGGGAGCTGGAGATACCCAAGGTGGGCAGGAGGTGTTCACCCCCCTCAGTCCTCCCCGCCTCAAAACTGGCAGCTGATGAAGGGCGGAAGGTTCTGCCCCCGTCCTTGCATAGGGTATCTACACATCCTTCGAAATTCCCTTCCCACTGCTGGGAAAAAGCCAGCTGCCACCAGCAGTCAAGCAGGTCCCAGCATTGTTGCAGCCTCAGGGCAGCCATGCTGCCAGCTGCAAAGGGCCTCTAGGAACAGGCCCCAGTCCATCGTTGTTAACTCACTTACTGGGACTGGCAGGATGTTTTATCAAATAGAAAATTAAAAATGTGCTACAACTAGTCAATCATTCAGAGCAAAGTAGCCTGGTAAGAGATGTGTGCGGTTCCTCCCCAGCCCCATCTCCAGCCAAGGAAGCTTAGCACAGAATCAGAGAATGATTTGGATTAGAAGACACTTTAAAGGGCACCTCGTTGCAACCCCTCTGCCATAGTCAGGGACACCTTCCACTAGACCAGGTTGCTCAGAGTCCCATCCAACCTGGCCTTGAACACTTCCAGAGAGTGTTCAAGCTTCCAGCTTGTCTCCAACTGCCCCATGCCCACCCTGATCTCCCTGTTCCCCGTGATCTACACATAGCAGAGACTCCTGCTGATACCACTTGCTGCTCCTCACAGTCA
Organism: Dicrurus megarhynchus; assembly: GCA_013399195.1. NCBI lineage: Eukaryota > Metazoa > Chordata > Aves > Passeriformes > Dicruridae > Dicrurus > Dicrurus megarhynchus. Next base: position 50,810 of record VXAD01012639.1, on the reverse strand, counting down.
CCACAATCCTGTTTCCCTCCTGGGCTGGCAGTGATGCCATCACCTGGACTTACAAATGGAAACAGCCTGGAAGGGTGACCACGGTGGATTCCAGGTGGCCCCAAAATCCCTTCCAAGTCAATCTGACCACCAAGAGACCAGGTCACTAATTCTCCGAGTCCCTGGAGGCAGCGGGAGCAGGAAGCCTAAGAGCCCTCTCCTCAAGATCAGTCATGCAAACCTTGCTGCCATTCTCCTTCTTCCCCTGCAACTCAGTAAGCCCTCAGCCTGTTAACATGCAGACAGGTGAATAGGTTGTGATGGAGACCATTGGCTCCCTGTGCTGCTGTCACAGGTTTCAGTCTGCTGTGTTCAAGCAGAAACCACTGCTTCAGACCAAGAAGCTCCCCAGGCCCACGCAGCCCTGAGCAAGACTTTCCATGTGAGGAGATCCTGGTCCCACGCACCTGAAACCACACCACAAGTGGCAGCCCCTGCAGGTGTCTGCAAGGGGGAGAACTGCTCAGCATCCCTGAGAAACCCAGTCCCCAGTGATCTCTCTATACCACAAAGCCTGAGACAGGAAAGACACCTCCCAAGCCTTCATCATGACCCTGTGACTAAGCAAAGCACATGCTGAGTTGCCACACGAGTGGCATTTGTTGGTTTAACTGTGACCCTGTTACTGATATCATGTCTAACCTTTGGTTTCACTTTTTCACCTCGTGGCAGCAAGTGACTAAGTCCCGCACCTCACATCAAAATTCAAGTAACTCCTTTTAACAATGCTAAATCTATCATTTTTTTAGCTTTGCTGAATGTCAGCTTGTCTCACTCCAACAAATGGGAGGGCAGAAGGGAAAGTTGGGGTTTTTTCTCCTCCACCCTTCTTGTTCTAAATGCCCTCAGCATATCTGCTCTTATGTGCTTCCTTTTCTTCTTTCATCTTAACGTCCCCACATCTGTCAGCATAACTGATTGGCTTTTTTCTCCCATCATCCTTCAGAGAGGGGAAGAAGCAATGCCTGTGTAGAGAGTAGACCACTGTCCCCCTTCCTGGAATGGACTAGCACTTTAGCACAGATCAGTAACACAGGGCTGCCTTGCTCTGCTTCCCGAGTTTCTCTGCTCCTCCTCCCATGCCCACAGAGAGACACTGGGTGCTCCAGAGACCTGCAACGTGGGAAGAGTGACCCAGGCTCTAGGTGCAGAAGTTGGATGGATGCCATTGTGAGGCTCTGAGTGCTACCAGGACATGCAAGCCCGTGCAGTGGGGAGCTGGCTGACAGCTGCCTTGGCTGGAGGCTTGCCTCTGAGCATCAGCCAGCCCAAGGCAGCAGCTGACCAGTTTAAGTCATCAAGCTCACCAGCCACTTCAGCCACAGCAGCATGAAAAAAGCTCTATGTGAATGCTTTGCCAATCCCTTCCTTGCAGAAGAGAGGAAAGAAAAACCAGGAGCGATGAGTCGAGGCCAGCAACCCTGCAGAAGGGACATGTCACAACACCCAGCTGAAGTCAGCTGCAGGGAAAGGGCTGGAGTTGCACAGCAGAGCACCAGAGGTCTGCATGAAGAGCGACCGTGCCCTCTGGTGTTCAACCCACGGCTCTTTGGACCTCTCCAAAACCCATCCACCTCCCCTCTGCAGAGCACTAACTGGCCACACTGCCTCTTGCTCCCAACACCTCCAACCACAGGACTCCCTGAGACACAAGACTTCTGTGTCTACAACATCAGACAAACAAGAGACTGAGTGGCAAACTCAGAAAGGCTCAGGATGCCATGCAGAGAAACTGTATAGCAGAAGCCAGGAAGAGCAGTAAGGGTCTTCCACTGGGGCACTCACACACGTGCAGCCAAATCCTGACCAGGCTGACATGCTACTCTGCAAAGACCAAGGCACAGGGAGCTTGGGAATGGAACTCGGGACTTTATCCCTACCTCCATATCTCCTCGGGAACACTTGTGAGTGAGGTATTGGCTAGCCCCCATACTATGGCTAGCCTAGGAACTGGCTCCCACACAGCAATTATGTCCCAGCAATGGTGATTGTTTCCCAGGCTCTGTTTTTCCACCATTTCTGGCAGTCACAGCCTTACTGAACTTCAGGCTGCTTCAGCTAAATTGTATTATTCATTATTATTTAATTTAGTCATTTGGCTAAACCACCCTCAGTGCTGTCACCTTAGGTCTTCCAAGCACTCAGCATGCAGCAAATCTAGGTTCTCATGCCCACAATGGCTAGGACATAGAGGAGGAAGAGCTCAATTGACCTTCAATCCAAACTCCAGCAAAAGAGAAGCTGCCATGTAAGTCGATCAAACTCCAGCAGCCAGCTGCCCTCTACAACAAAGTTAGTGACACAGGCATGAGGCAAGCAGCCCAGCTTTTGGTGGCCTTGGTTAGTACAGACACAAGAGGGTGAAGTGGGGTGAGACGTGGGTGGGAGGGAGGAGAGCTCTTGAAAAGAAACGTTGCAGCAGCTGCTGGGACTGCACAGCCTGTGCAAGCCAATAAAAATACCACATACTTATACACCGCTGGCCAGTGCTTTATCCTCCTGGATCCCCATCGGCTGGGCTGGCTGCCCTGGAGACAAGGGGAGACACCTTTGTGGGGCAGGTGGAGTCTACGGACACAAAGAGAGTGGTCAGCAAGCCATGGACATGCCTGGCTGCTCAGCACACAGCACCATCCTCCCCCGCCCCAGCTTTGCTGCCCCAGTGCCATCTCTCCACCACACATGCTCTCCCCTTGCCTTGGCACTTGCAGACCCCAGGGGCTCCAATGGCATCCCTGCCACCACCCATGCTGTCAGCCATGGAGGTCAATGCAGGAAACATGCCCATGAAGCTGGAGTCAGCAACGCTGTTTTTCCCTTAAGAGCCAGTCAGCAAACATCAAGCACCACTCTCCTTCGTCTGGGATACTAACCCAGCCCAGTTCAGAGTCACCTCCAGCCCAACCCAGCCGGCTGCAAGAGGGCACATGACTCAGGAACCAGGGCCAGGCTGGCACAGAGAGAGAGCCCTGCTTCCCTTCCTCCTTCCCTGGGCTGGCCTGGTTCCTGGCTGCCTTCCTTCACCTCAACCACTGGGTCCAGGCATGGATTTGGATTTCAAATAAATCATGAAGGCGCTCTCCAAGCCTTGCACGGAGGAGCATTGTTTGGGCAGAGCAGTTCACCTGCTTCCAACCCTCTGGCCCCTGTGCATGGGCACCAACCCTTAGGAGCTCTGACTATCACCAGCCAGGGGCTGGGTAGCAAAGCTCTTGGTGACCAGTGCAGATGGGAAGTGTCACTCTTGGGACTCCTCTGACACTCACCCCCACCACATCTACTTCCTCACTCATTCAAACAACAAGAAAACTTGTGGGCGGGCAACGCTGTTTGAGCCCAGGTGGGGGATCCTCAGCAGCAGCCTCAGCCAGAACATTTCCTGGCCCCATGCCGACCTGCAACCCTGCCAGGAGCTGTACTGGGGAGCAGGATACCTCCTTCCACGTATCTCGGCTGCTCTCACAGGACAGGAGCCCTGTAGGCTCTTAATCCTGCCATCTGCCAGCCTCACATGGGTGCAAAATCTCTGCAGAAAACATCCACCCCACCCCCCAGCACATTTCAGCAGCAGCAGCTGCCATGTGCCAGCTGCCAGAGTGCCCCACACCATGTCCCCTTGTGTGGTGACCTCGAACTTGGGCAGTAAGAGGCTTAGCCCTGGATCTGAGAGGCTCCTGGCCAGAGCCAGGGTGGCAAGGCAGGACGATGTACAGATAATCTGTCCAAGTGGGAACTTTCATACGGAGGGGACAGCACGTGGCCATCTGCATGGCCCCCTGCTCCCTCTCTTGGATGGCCATGCCCAGAGGCTGGGAGCTCATGAGGAGGTTCCAAGCCATCTTAGGTACTTCTGCCCTGTGATTCTGTATCCTTATCCCATTGGGGAGTCCTGCCCTAGAGTGGAAGTGGGACCCTCCACAGGCGGGGGAGCAGGCAGCAAGGAGTCCCCCTCCTCTCTGGCTCTGGATCCACACCTGGGCTGACAACAGCAAGCAAGGGACAGGCTGTTCGGCACGCACGTTTCCTGTGGAAGCCAAGCTGCACCAAAACAAGGGGAAAACCTTCTGCAAGAAGGCTCTATGTAAGTTGCCCTGACTTCCTGGGCCAGCCAGCTGGGACACATGACTTTCTTCAAAGCCATAGCACGTGCTGGAGCTGAGGCTGCTCCAGCCCCGCAAAGAAACGAGATGCTGCTGGCAAGCACAGAAAGGGAGATAGGGTGAGTGTAGCTGGGGAAAGGGCAAACACTAAGCTCTTGACTGTTGGCGCTGGGTGGGATTTTCACACTCTGGCTGGGTGCCCCCACGTGGGGCTGGGACTAGAGCCTATGACAAGCTGGCAGCCTGCAGCAATGCCAGGGAGGCAGCAATAGCCCATGAGACACACTAAAGGAATCTCCCACCAACACAGGGCACATGGAGGACAGGGCGGCAGCCAAAGGGTGGGACTAACTCCAGCCAGACCTCTGTCTGCTCCCAGAGTGGGGCTTGCCCATCAGTGCCATGTACCTACCACCCTGCACCCACAGCTTGGGCAGCATCCTGCAGTCCCCCCAGAGACAGACCTCCAGTTCTCACAGCTGGGCAGGGCTTCTCTGAGATGGGGCATGCTCAGCTCATTTCCCCAGGCCCTGAACCACTGGGAAGGGCTGTCAGCCGTTAGATGGGCAAAGCTCAGCCAGGCTATTTCTAGGCGTGGGAGCAATGGTCACAGGTAGAAACTGGAACTGACAGCCTAACCCAGACAGCACAACCTGCCCGGCAGGCAGGGCTGAGAAAGGAGGCCCATTACCTCCTACTGTCTGGGACAGCACGGAGTGGGAAGGAGATCCTCTCAGCTCCTCATCCTGGCACAATGAGGAAGAGCTTCCCCTGGGGGCAGAGCTCACAGTTAACTACAAAATTAGCACCCTAAGGCATCAACCCCTAAACTGCAGGCAGGAAGAGAACAGCACCGGGTCTAACACGTATGTCCGTATGTCCGGTGTGGACAGGACTCCATCCCCGCTGGGCGCCGGCCTGGCCAGCGCAGCCTCACTGCTTGCTTTGGCAGAGCTTCACCCTCCACCTGGCATCCTGATGGGGAGAAGAAGAAAGCCTCCCAGCTCCCAAAGACAGACTGCAGCTGCTGCTGGGTCTGCAAGTTGCAACAGAAACACCAAGTATTACTTTTGTATTACTGGAGAGCTGTCCCAGGGAAAGCTCTTGAATTCAGGATTGCAAAGACAGAACCACTTATTATCCCCAGAGCCTGGTGCCAACTCAAGAACCAGCAGGACAGGTTTCCCCTATTTCCACGTCTAGCCGTGTTCCCAAATCAGATCTCCACCAGACTCCCTACCTCCAAAAGCCTCCAGCAGAAGCCATTCACCTCCTGCCAGTCCCCCATCTCTTCCGAAAAAGATTGTTTGTGGATCCAAGGGTCAACGAGTCTTAGCCTACAGCCCTCGCTCTACTCTTGAACTCAGCATCTCAAAGTCAGCACTGGTTTAAAATAACCAGCAAGGATGTGAATGCGTGGATGAGAGATAACTCAGGAGCTTCAGCTCACAGAGTCACCTGGGAAAGAGAAAACAGCTTCACCAAGAGCAGAGCTGCAAGTTAAATTTAGAGGCTTTGCCAAGTGTCTGGGGAGACTGTCTGCTCCCCAGGCACTGCACAATGATGAGTGAAGGAAATCCTACACTGTGTCTCCCACCACCTGCCAGAGCTCGGGTTGCCTTTCGTGAGAGCATTGCCCCCATTGCAGAGGGCTCATCTCCCCTTATGAGCATCTCCTTAGTCCCCAAGAGGATTCACACAATCAAACAGCTCTCAAACTCCCCCCCCCAGCTTGCACCACCCACAGCTCTGCCTATCCCCTCTCAACACTGTATCCTTGCCAAGACCTGTGCCCACTCCCAGTGCCTGACTCTCTTCCTATTGTTTTTGTTCAAAGGAGGAAAGAGGACTGTCATCCTCCCTCGTTTCAGCCCCTTGAGGAGATTAGAGAGTTTCCTGGAAAGGATGCTCCAACTCTTAAGAAGATTAGTGGAACAAGTCCCTGCCCATGGTGGGGGGGTTTGAACTGGATGATCTTCCAACCTAAACCATTCTATGATGCTATAAGTAAAGGTCCTGACACCTTCTCTGGCACAGGTACATGTCCCCGTGGCAGCCCCTGCTCTGATCTTGGGAGCACAGGGGAGCTGCCAGTGGGTGCCTGGGACTGGAGAGACAAGGCAAGTGGCAGGTAGGGTCCACACCACGGAGGACCTCAGCCTCTGGAAGCAGTCAGACCCCCCATTCTCTGGTCCTTCCCTGTCCTATCCCACAGCCCGTCTGAGCTGGCAGCTGCCCCAGCCTGGCTCTGTTGCAAGGCTGCATTGGCTGCCAACAGGTATGGCTGCTCAGTGTGCCCACTGCTTTATTTTTCCCCCATCAAGATAAAAGTCCCTGAGCAGCGCCACAGGAGGTCAGGCCCTGAGCAGAGATCACAGAGCAAACACAGCAGCGGAAACAACTCTCTTGGCACATCCCATCTGCCCTGCAAACAAGCCCAAGTGTCATTGCAGGGGACAGCTGGGGGTTCCCACAGGTGACACCGGCCCGGGCCCAGCTAAAGGTACACATCACCTCTGAGCAGGATGGGGAGCAGAGGCTGGAGGGTTTCAGAGCTAGAGGCATACAAAATCTGCATGCATGGAGGAGAAGTAGGAAGATGATTACTCAACAGCTAGCTGGCAGCAAGGTGCCTTGTGAAAAAGCTTGTCCTGAGGGAAGCACTGCTCTCAGCCTGCAGAGCACAAACTTCAGGCTCCTCACTACCATCTGGTCTTCCCCCAGGGCACTTGGGGCTCACCCCACTGCACAGCCCCTCTATTGCACCTGCACAGGGGAAAGTGGGCCCAAGGGCCAGCAGGTTCGAGGGCACCCCCCACGCAGCAGGGATGGGGAAGGCTGGGCTGCCGTCCCAGTGGCACATCGTTCTCAGCTTTCACATGGGTGTAAGCATCAAGCTGCAAGAAAGACAGTGACAAGTGACGTCCCAGAAAGATGTAGGCGGGTGCTCGGCTCAGTTTCTTGAGTGCCGTTTACCCACAGGGCTGTGCCACCCACAGACCTTTCCTGGGGCACTGGCAGGCACCCCCAGGCTCACGTGCACGCTTCAGCATGAGACCTGCCAAAGGGTCCCAGACAAAAACTTGGTCCCATGCTCTCTGCTGGACTACCATCTGCCAGCTGCCCACCGGTGGCTATGGTCCCTGCTTACGCTATCGCAGCAGCCATTACACATACTTCTTTTGAAGTGGGATTTGTTACAGAAGCTCTGAAGCCCACAGGCAAGATCCATTTCAGCATTCCAACTCACTGGAACAGGGGCGAGCAAGAAACAGGCACTGTCCCCAGCACTTACACTCCTTCCCCAATTCCTCCCTGGAAAGGGTAAACTGTGCAGTTCACTTATAGCACAAGAAACAGGGCACCTAGAAAGGCAATTTAATCCTAACCACCTCTTATCTGATCAGCCCCAATCTCTTTATCGGCCCAATTAAAAGAATTACCCATCCATGGCCCGGATGCATGTATTGTGCACTTGTCTCTGTCGGCTCTAAAGCCAATTACTCCACCCTCCTGTACAGCAATTATAAGGTACAGAAATAAGCCTGCTTGCAAAACACGGGACTAACATACCACCAGAGGCCAGAGCTTGGAGGCTCACCTGTCGCTTCACATGCCCTGAGGGCTCACCTGCCCTGGGGACAAGACAGGCTCTCTTTCCATTTTGCAGACCCCTGCCTCCTCTGGCCAAGCCTCACAGTATTGCTGCAAGCAGAGTCCAGCACAGGGTGTCCACCTCAAGAGACCTCTCTCCTTGAAGCCAAGGCTCTCCAGAGACTCACTGCTGCCAGTGAGCAAATTCCTCCCGATTACCTAAGCTTCCTCTAGACCTGTTTCCCAGACACATATGCTCTGGGTAAAGCTCAGAATAGAAGAGGGTGCAAATTCCCTCACTGATGGCTGTTGGAAAGCATTTGGGGGGTAGGGGCTGGCTGTACTTCTTGACAAAAGGAAGCGTAGCACAGCCTTCCCTCATAATTCCCTCAGAGGAGGTGAAGAAACTTCATGCCATCCTCTGCTCCAATGCTCAGGTGGGCATGAATTCGGTGGCGTGCAGCTAATTATCCTGCATGACTTCCCATCGAGTCTGCCTCCCACTGCCATGCGTGGGAGCCCCTTCAATTTCAGAGGTCTGTGGGAATCTCTCCTCACTACCCTGCAGCTCTGGGTGCTGCATTCATCATCCTGAGTCAGAAGGAACTGGGTCCCTACATCAGCAGCACAAGGGCGAAAGAAGTATCCATGCACCGAACAACCCAGTGGGCATTTCCAGCTATCCTGGCGGGCCTGGTGGCCTCCTCCAGCTCTTCCTGCCCATCCCACTTTGCCTCTCCCCATGTGTCCACACTGCCAAAGGTTATTCACACTTGGAGAACTTCCCCTTGGTTCTGATCTACATTGCAGTAACAGCAGCCTGAAGCCCCAGGAGTCAGAGAGAGATGCCTCACAGTATTGGGAACAGGCCACAGACTGCCAGGAGCTCAAGGCAGCCACTGCCGACAGCTCTGAAACCAGAGCAGAGAACACCACTCTGTGGTGGAGTGACCTTGCAAGCCATCCACTCCCAGTTCTGGCCTGGCTGTGGAGGTTGAAAGTGGGGCCTTTCCCCTCCATTCGGCACGTGTGATACCACCCTGGCACTGCATCCTGCTTCAACTGCTCCCGTATGCCAAAAATACTCATGAGATGTAACAAGTTTATCACAGGGCCACCAACATGGCTGGGGCAAGAGTAATCAAGTACAAGGAGAGGATGAGATAATGGGGGCAGTTTGGCCTGCAGAAGAGTTTGAGGGGGAACATTATTACCGTCTTCAGCAACCTGATGGGAAGGTACAGAGAAGATTGGGTCAGATGCTGCCCAGACGTGCACAGTGACAACCTGAGAGAGACCAGGCACAGTTTGCAACAAGGGAAATTGAATAGTTATTAGAGGAAAAAACATCCTGATGAGCTGAAGCACACGAGCGAGTGTCCACGGAAGCTGTGTTCTCTACACCCTGGCAACACTCAAAACTCAACATCAGTAGCCCGATCAAATTCGACCCTGCTTTGAGACAGCAGTGTGGACCAGGCGATCTCCAGAGGTTCCTTCAGACCTCAGTTATTCAGTGTTTTCAAAGACCTCCGGACGGCAGAGGTACCAGGCTCTGGTACTTCGAGATACTTCGCTTACACGGTCCAAATCCCCACGAGGCCAACAGAGAGCCTGAGGGAGGCACAAGGAGCCCGGCTGGCTCTGGGAGCCAGCATGCATGCGAAGCCGGGATGCCAGCGAGCACAGCCATCCCCCGGCGCGGCAAGACTGCCAGCGTCGCAGGCAAAGCACGGGACGGGCGTGCGGGGATGGAGACAGGCAGTTCTGGGCGGGTGGAAGCGAATCCCCCAGGGACGAGGCTCCGACTCCACGGGGAGGACAGCGCGCAGCGAGGGCAATGTTCCCCAACTTCCCACCGCTCGTTCCAAGAGCTCGAGAGGAGGGAAAAGCAAACTCCCCGCTCCATCCCCACACCGTGACCCGCATCCCCCTGCGACTGCGCTCAGCCGGGGTCAGCCCCTCGACCGGGCCTGGTGAGGCGGCTGCCGACGGCCCGGCGGCGGGAGGCTCCTCGGAAGCCGGTGCTCCGCCGCGTCCGTTCCGGATGCTCCAGCCGCCTACAGCCAGCGTTGCCCGGGAGCCTAGCTCCCTCCGGCCCCGTTCCGCCGCCAGGTGCCGGGGCGGCGGCGCAGGCACCAGCCGGAGCTCGCCCGCCCGGCGGGACCCACCATCCCGCCGCCCGCCCCGCCGGCTGCTCACCTGCGCCCGAAGAGCTTGAGGCCAGTGAAGCGCTTGTTGCTGTGGCGGCGGCCCAGCGGAGGCGGCGGCCCCCACTCGGGCTCGGCGCCGCCTGACGCCCCGGAGGAGTCGGCTGTGGCGGCNCCCGTGGCCCCGCGCCCGGCGCCGCCGCCTCAGGAAGCCGCGTGTCAGCCCCGCCGCCGCCCCGCGCTCGGAAGAGGCTCGGCGGCAGAAGCGGAGCCTCCCCCTGCCTCCGCCTTCCATTGTTCACCGCCGGACGGAGGGGACGGAGCCAACAGCCCCACCGCCACCGCCCTCTCCGGGGACCGGGAGCCACTGCCGGTCTTGTCGCTGAGGCCAGCACTGAGGCTCTTACCCAGCCCGGCGAACCCCTGCCCCGCTTCTCCCTGAGTCCAGCGACACCCTGGCCCGGCGGCCGCTGGCTCAGCGGGCAGCGGCAGGGGCAGGGGCTGGCCTGCTGGCCATGGCTGCCAGTCCAGGCAAGGAGCAGCTCTCCTAGCCCTCCTTTGCATGGAAAATGTGGCGGCCGCAATGGCAGCTTCCCCGCTTTCCAAGGGCGCGGAGCCAGGCTGAAAGCCGGGGGTGCGGAGGCTGCGAGGGCAGGGCCGTGGCTGCCCGCTGCAGGGTGCTCCTGCCGACCCGTAACACCCTGGGGCAGGTCCCGCTGGCAACCTCGAGCACCAGCCGTTTCCAGGAGGGCTGGCGGGGATGGGGACACACCTTCCTGCTTCCCAGAAACCGACAGCCCAGGCAAAGCCCGGCTGGCCCGCTGCGCTCACAGGCTTGGCGTCGAAAGCGCCCGCGCGGCCCTGTGACATCCTGGCTGGGAGGTTGTGCTGCGCAAGCCCAGGCACTAAGAGAAGAGGAGGGGATTGCTGGCAAGGCGCTGGGCGAGCACGGGAAGCCTTCCCCCCAGCCCCCGAAGCACGGGCTGTCAGCACCCGCCACAGCACCTTAGCCCCCCAACAGTACGAGGAAGGCGGCAGAGCCCAGCTCGGTGGGTACCTTATATCTACGTCCCCCGGAGGGCTCTGGGGAACGTCCCAGGAGCGATGCCGCCACATCTGCCGCAGCATGAGCTGATGATGCGCTCAGCCAGCCCGGGGTTCACTCTCGCTCTTCCTCCCCCGGCGGCCGCTTTCCGGAGTCATCCCGAGGGCAGGTCCCTGGCAGTGCTCCGCCGCCCGGCCGGGGCCCCGGCTTTGTTTGCACCCTCCACCTGGTTCCTCTCTCTGCACTTCCTGGAAGTGTGAGGGCGGCTGTCATCGCAGCCGGCTCCGCGGCCTTCTTCCCACGGCACTGGCCATCTCCTCTGCCGGCTCCGCTCCAGCAAAGCCTCGTGCGCACCCTCGGCAAGCAGGAGCACGTCCTGGCACGCTGGGCTGCGCGCCGAGGAGCCGCACCTCCCTTGCTGGGTGGTTCTTTGAATGCCCCCAGATTTGAGACAGCCCTTTCTCCCGAAGCTGTCCCAGCATCGACGTGTACACTGTGCCATGGCAGTGGGATTGTCCTCCTGCCACCCACCCTGTGCCACGCACATCCTTACCCTGCAGGGCACCACAGCACTCACAACCCCTGGGTGTACGCATCCTCCCTGTGTGGTGGGTCTGAAAACAACATCCAGCATCTGCTCACTCTGCACCGGAATTCATTGAAAAAATGCCTTGGTAAACCAGGAATGGGCAGTGTGAAAAGTAGAAGCATCTAGGAGGCTTCCAAAGAGTGGAGAAACAGCCTGACATTCATCATCCATCTCCCAGCCTAAGCCTGCAGGCCCAGCCTGTCCCCACCTCCAAAAACCCCAGCTCTTCACAACCAGATGCTACTTGGTGTGCTCTGGCTCCAGGAGAGCTTCAGATCACCAAGAAGGTCTGTGGACAGCTTCTGTGGGCCAGAGAAAGGCAAGCAAGCAAAGCTGGTTCTGGCAGCCTGCACAAATGGCATTTTTAAAGGGGCACATGGTCTTGCTTTAAACTCCATCATCAAAAGCAAAAAAAACATTGACAGACCTTGATCTCACCAGGCAAGCTCTGAAGCTGAACACAACCCACTGCACTAATTACTGTGCAGAAAGAGGAAAAGGCAGGTCCTGGATGCCTAACTCCAGCTCACAGATCAGGGAAGGGAGAGTTTTGTTATTGCGGAAAGTGTTCGTCATCCCCGCTGCTTTGCATGCCATGATGGGTTAGTTGCATTTTCTCCCTGCCTGCAGATATTTCCCTTTCATGTTTCTTTCTCTGTCTCATGGTGTTGATGTCTAGTCCTCTTACCCAGGAGCATCAGGAGCACTGGGCCTTGGTGAGGCTGTTGGAAAAGTAACACACCCTGCCCTGGGACCTTCACCATCCTCTGTGTGCTGTGTCCATGTGTCCTTTCATGGTTCTGTCCCTTGGGCTTGGTGCAAAACTGTGGAGCAAGCCCTAGAAATCCCAGTCCTGGCTGTTCTTGGTCAGGAGGCCAAAGGAGACAGACCTGCTGGCACAGGCTTCTCTGTATGCAGCACAGGAGAGGGATGGGGTCACTGTGCTGGATGTTACCGTGAATTGGCACCCTTGTCTTTGTGCTAGTTTGTGCAGCACCCTGGTACTGAAAGGATTAAGCTGCCTGCTTCAGCCAAATTCAGCAGGATACCTGCCTGTGGGATACATTGTGAACAGGATCAGGTAAGGGAGGGAGTGGTCAGGGGAAGGGATGGCTCTTGGTTCAGCGATCCCAGCTCTCCCCACCCGGGAGAGTTCAGATGCAGGTTGGCATTGCCCCTAATACTGGTTAGTGCCCCTAAAAACCTCCCTGCTGGCCTGCTCGGGGAGTCCCACCCCATGGTCCCCCTGTACACCCACACCACATGCAAAGCTGAGGCTGTGGTTGTGGGGACAAACAGGGGAGGGAGGCTGTGTTCAGCTGCCTCAGGGAGCTGACCTGGCTTGCCTGATGTGGAAAAACCACAGCAGGAGGAAGGGCAGGAGCATCCCCTCTGGCCGCAGCAGTGTCTTGGGTCAGCTTAAACCAGGGAGTGTGCTTGGTTTAAGATGGGGCTAGGGGCTGCATTATGCCACCCCTCCCTGGCAGTGCTGCAGGAATGTCCCTATCCACAACCTCCCTGTTTCCCCAGAACTGCCTCTTGGGATGTTTCTATCTCTTGTTACACACAGTCCCATATCCAGTTCACCACTGCCTTGCACATAGGAACATCCAGAATGAGAGTGAACACAGACTGGCACTGTGCACCAAGCACAGGGTGATGCCACCTCCGAATCCATCCCACCCCTGTGCCATACACTAGAGCCTGTGTCTGACAGTGGGGCCCAGCAGAGCTTGTCCCTGGTTCTGGAGAGAGACAGGGCAGGGGAGACGCTTGTCACCCCTGACCAAGGTTTGTGAGGAGCCACCTGCTCATTTCTACCACTTCCCTCTGGCCGTGCCACCCATCTCCTTTCCCCTGCTGCACAGAGGGATGCGGAGACAGATGTCTCTGTCAGAGTGGAGCGGGCTTGGCTTGCTGGAAACGAATGGGAATTTGATTATGCTGCTCTGCAGAGCAGGGCTAACACGATTAAAAGGCCAGCAGGCAGAACTCAGAGGAAGGAGATCCCCTCTCTGTCCCTTTCTCCCTGAAGACAGTGGAGGCTCTCCTTTCCTTCTTCCTCAGCCCCTGCTCTGCCCAGGCTGTCCTGGGACTTCACAAACATCCAGAATCCAGATCTGAAGGCAAAAGGAAGAGAAAACAGCAGAGAGTTGCAACCATCTTCCCCTGGGCCCCTCAGGATTCCTATCTCCCTCTCTCCAGCCGCTCCTGCCAGCTTTCCCCTCTGGCCTGCCTGCTCTGTGACCCTCGCTATTTACATTACAAAGCAGGCCCCCTCTGCTCCACTCTGCGGGTTATATTTAGCTTCCTGGCACAGAACAGCCTATGAGATGCATTAGCGGCGTCCTGTTTGCCAGCCGGGGAGCGCGCTGAACAGCCGAGGTGCCTCACATCTCCCCGGCAGGGATGGGAGCTGCCTGGGGAGCACAGAGGGACACAGGACGCCCTCCGCCCGCTGCCACAGATGCCTGTGTGGAGCCGTGTGATGCGTGGGCTGGTCCGGGCGCTACCTCCGGCCGTGACCGAGAGCCGAGGGGTACGTGTCTGACACCTGGCACCCCGCCCCATAGACGGAGCCTGCGGAGAGCTCGTACAGGAGTTTTTGTGCGCTTGTGGTTTCCTTTCTGGGTAAACACCCCTCCGGGCTGGGTTGCTGGGAGCAATGGCAGTGACAGAGGCTACTGCTGTAAGCATCACCCTGAAAGCAATGATGAAATTGAGAGGGAGCCCACAACTGCTCGGGAGAGGCAGCAGGGTGCTGCTGTGATCTGCCACCACCTGTCCCAGGCCTCTGGCTCCAGGTCGGCTTTCCCTACAGCAAAGTTCTGCCAGCCTCTAGCTTGCCTTGTTGCCACTGGAGCTACCCCACTCTGGGAGCTAGAGATGATCCTGCCCCACCACAAAACCTTGGTGGAGACACTCAAGGCAAGCAGGAGCTGACTTTGGACTCCCCTTGGCCAAAGTGACTGTCCGGGGATCGAGGCACACAACCCTGGTGCTTGCTCCGGGTTTGCTGTGGTGACAGAGGGCATTGGGTCCTTCTGGCATTGCAGAGGCACCTCCCTACTGGGAAAATTGTCCCAGAATGTGCAAATCTGGTGCACAAGCCGGCATCATTAATAAGTTTGGCACGAAACTGCTACTCAAATCCCTAAATATAACCTGAGTGCTGAGCTCTCTTCCACCCGCCCAAAGCGCCTCCATACACCGTGGCAGCTATTTATGGAAGGAACTTTATTTCCATGGGATTAACATCATTTCTGCTCATTTCAAAACCTTTATATAGCAGCTTATGCCGCCTGCCCCTCGTGATGACTAACGGGTCCCAGCAGGAGCAGGCAGGTTGGCAGCAAGGGGGCTGGGGCCTCCAACCTTTGGCTGACATTGAGGATACCTGTGATGCCCATGGACCATGGAGGAGGTCCTCTAAACTCTATACCAGGGTTCAGTAAGGGTCTCCAGAGCTGGACAGCACAGCAAGGGGATTTCTGTCAGCCCCCTGGGACTTCTCATGCTGCAGGAGGGGCACATGATAGAAGGTTAGCCCACCTCTGGGTAACAGCTCCATCACCACTTGACCTGCCCGAGGAAGCAGCTGGACCTGAAACTACATGGGTGTCATGGGACAGAACAAGGAGGTTTCCACCCCCAGATACTTCCTCTCCCATTTCTCCTTCCCTTTGCTTGGCTGTCCAAAACACTGGGTGGAGGAAGCAGCTCATCCCAAGCATTTCTTCCTTTGCTGCTGGCCTGCAGGTTGCTGCAGCATTCCCTCCAGCCTCTCAGAATCCTGCCTTCTGCAAAGCCTGCATTGGATGGGGAAAAGTCCCTTGCAAAGAGACCCCTTGTGAGAGTTGTGTAGGACAGAGGTGCTTTGTATAAGGGCAGCACAGGCTGGAGCATGTCAACTGTGCCACCTGCTTGGGGCAGCTGGGGTGGGATGGGCAGGGTGTATACAATCCCTAGCAACCTTAGACAATTCTGGAACAAATTCAGGCTGATAATTTAGGTTGCAATATGGTCCCTTCTTCCCCTGGGAAGGCTGGAAAATTGCAGCTGGCTAATCTGTTCACAAAACGCACTGTGCACATCTGGAGAAGACAGCTAAGAGGAGAAAATCCTGCTCTGCCTGGCACAGTAATTCCTCATCCTCTGTGCCAGCAGGGCAGAGACCCTCCCAGCTCTGCCTGGTGCTTCAGTGAGCAGCCCTGGGTACAGAATGAGGACCAGAAGGGCTGCGTGTTGCCCCAGCTCGTGGCAAGGCTCAGGGACGCAGGGCACCTGGAGAGGTCTCTGCCACCCTGGCTCCTGCTCGACACCCACGACAGGAATAACAAGTGCTGGGGATGAGTCAGCTTCGGGGCCCCTCCTGCTCTGCAGGCACTAATAAGGTTTCCCATTAGTTCGCATTACCGCAGTATTAGAGAGCAATTTGCTCACAGCTTGCACCGAAGCCCTTGCAAGGGGGGAAAAAGGGCTGCTGTACATGTGGGAGTGCAGATGGGGGGTGACCGATGGCTCCTGCCCAAACTCTTCCCCCTGGCAGAGCTCTGCACCCCAGGGTCCCCAAGGCCCAGACCAGAGGCAGGAGAGCTCATCCAGCCTCTGTCTGCTGTGGCAGTGGGCATGGCACCAAGATTCTCCATGTCAGTGTTCCACCTGCTTGTAAACTCTGTGGCACTTGCTGAACATGGCATGACATGGTGACATGGAGCTCAGAAGGACACAGACATCTCTGGGCCAAGCCAGCTCTGAAGCATGGTAAGAAGGCAGCTCCTGCCTTCTTCCCTCGTCTCAGTCCCAGACTCTCACAGCAGTCCAGAGTCAGTCCTGCAAGTGCTCATGTTTACTCTGGGCAGGTGCAGGGTCAAAGGATTTCTCCTCACTTACACCTGAAAGCCATTCTGCAAAGATGGGGGGTAGTAAATCATAGAAGGGCTCAAACATACTTCTAGCAAAAGAAAGGGCAGGGTGGGACACCAGACCTTACTTGCTGTGACAGAAGAGTAGAGCTGAAGTCCTGGAGATGCTGACCCAAGCAGGATTTCACACATTATGGTTGGAGTTGGGAATACATAACAGAAGCTCACCTGAGTATCACCAGCCAGTGGCTCCTATAAGCCCCATGAGAGCTGTAAGAATCGCTTTTCACCTCTGCCAGCTTTGCCTGGTGATAGCAGGGGTGGGTAAGCACAGGAGTTGTGACAGAAGAGTCACGCCAAAAGCCAGGACAGATCTCCTCTTGCTGCAAGGTACCCCCAAAAGGCCCAGATCACTGTCTAGGAGGCATTGCAGCCCCAGGGTGGGAAGGGGGAGTTGGGTAGAAGGAAAATAAGGGAGCCTGCAAAGGTGATAATGGGACTGCCACTGCAGAGGGGGCTCTTGCACATGATGGGAGGGACTGGACTAACTGGTTGCCTTGTCTTTGTGCTGAGATGGTTTCTGGTGGGAATGTGCTGGTGGTCGCTGGAAAGAGCCAACCCTGACCCCCCCTGGGAGGGAGATGCCTCAGGGACAGGCCTCTCCAGTGCCCCAGCGCAGCCCTGACACTTGGGGACCCAGATGTTCCTACCTGTAGGAGACCTGCTTCCTGATGGCCAAGTGCAGGAACTGCTCCTCCGCCTCCGCCACGGCCACTGCCCCTCTCATCTCCTCCCAGGCTGGATCCATGCTGCGGAGGCCCAAGCGTTGTGCTTGCCCAGTGCTCTCTGTATCTGCTGCTCCCCGGAGGCTTGCTGTGGCTCCCCTGGCCACCTCACCATGGCTCCTGGCAGGGGAGAAGTCTCTCCAGCTCCCGGGACCTTCAGCCATGCTGGAGTGAGGTGCCTCTCTAGGTGAGGAGTCCCACTCTGCCCCCAGAACTACTTGGGCAGCCCGGTCGTGCCCCACAGGGTCCCACAGGCTGCTCCGCTTTGCCTCCCCAGGGCCGTGGGACAATCCTGGCGAGGTTTAACTCCCTGAGGGAGCCCAAGCACGAGAAAAAACAGCGTCCAACTTTTGGCAGTGGTATTTATTGGCCTCTTGATAGCAGCTCGGGTAGCTCAGACGCAGCAGCTCAGCCTCCTCCCGTCTCTACTGCCCTGCCACTCCGAAGTGGAGGAATATCTGACACAAACCTGAAGATGTTGGTGCTGCTCCTTGAAGGTGCTGGCACTGTGAGAGCAGCGGGGAGGGAGTGGGGAACACGGTGTTTGCTGGAGAAGCACAGTCCAGGGATAGCGATGCTTGCAGCGAGCGAAAGAGAGCTTGGATTTTCTTCAGCGAGGTCCCTCTGGAGCCAGGCACATCTGTCACTGTCCCCGGCAGCAGCAGCTGAGCAGGAGCAGCAGGGAAAGGTAGGCAGCAAGGAAAGTGCCTGTGCACAAAACCTGGAGCAGCTCTCAAAAGACAAAGCAGAAAGTGAGCATGAGTGTGTGCTGTGTGCGTGGGGAGGGGGCTGTGGGGAGCTGCATCCAGCAGGCAGCCTGGTGTCACCTTAGAGACACTTGAAACTGGCACTTAACTCTTTGGAGTCTGGGAAGGCAGAGGAGGGTGACAACTCAGCAGCCCCTCTCTGCCTGCAGTCCAGCTGGCACCTGCCTGCCTGCAAGGGTGGCTCAGGGAGCTGGGTCTCAGCCACTTGTCTTAACCAGACCTGCTGTCAGGTGAAGTTGGGCAGCCTGGAAAATTGCAGGACAGCAGCAGCCCCAGCAGAGCAAAGTACCTGCTGTTGTGTCCAATCATCCAGCATGGATGAGATCTGTCCAGGGACAGGGTCCCCAGCTGTGGACAGTGGTACCCAGCTGAGCAGAGGTATTGCTGTAGCATGGCCTCTGTCCTTCCAGCTGGCTCACTCAGCTCCTTGCCACTTAGGAGGCTACATTATTCCTGATATTTCCTTATTCAAGATATATCCTTATTTTCTCCAATCTTGGCATCCAAAGGTAGAGCCGCCCTTCTGTTCTCTGCCCACATCCATCAGAAGAGTTGCATCATTTGTTTGTCCTGGGCTGTGGCTGGACCCCAGTCCCAGCCCACCCTGGTGCTGCAGATGTCAGCTGGCGTAAGAGATCCCTACAAAGCTCCCATGTGTGCCTGATTTGTTCTGCCTCAGATTCACATGCTGTGCCGTTACCTGCTAGACCCTGGAAAATTCAAACTTTGTGTCTATAAGAGCCATCCCCTGCATCATGGCAAGGTCCTAAAATCATGTATTGCACCAAGAGCACATTGCAGTCACCTGTAATCCCAGTGTTTTCCCATGAAGGTCTGGCATAATGGGAGCAGGAACCTGTCCTCAACCTGCTCTGACTGTTGTATCGCCTTGGGAGTCATCAGGAGCATCTCATCCCTCATGCCAGTACTCCCCATCACCTCCATATGGCCCTGTGGCACCTCAGCTGCAGGGTGCTGTGGCACGGCACATTCCCACGCCACTCCTGACCTCAACATGGGAAGCAGCAGGGGCTGAAGAAGTGCTGTGTCTTTTCCTGGTAACCACAGCCCACTGGCACCTCCAGTTCAAGTTACCGAACCTTTGTCGGGCCCTAAAAGTCACAATGACATCTGTCTCTGGCTGTGCCTCCTGAGGGATTTGTGCCTCCCAGGAGCACAGCAGCCCCCAAGCCCACTCCTCCACAGAATCGTGACTGGCAGGCAGCCCCACACCCTCCTCGCTGTGTGACTCAGCCCTTCCAGCCCCCACAGGGGTTTTGTTCTCCTTGAAAGCTGGAGTGCTGCTGGGTGAGCCCTCCCCGACAAGCACAGCTGGCCCTGGGGAAACAGCTTCACCCTCACTTGTGGGGACACAGACCTGCTTGGGAGCTTGCCAGTACTCTCTGCATGGGTGCATGGCCCTGCTCCATGTCCTCCTGTTGCCCACAGAGGCTGGGAGCAGGCTGTGGAATGGGAGAAGCAGCGGGTGCCCAGCTGGTGCAAAGGGACCCGTGGCACCTTGTCCTTCTCACCACCCATGGTGCAATGCTTCTCTTTCTGCCCTGGGGC
Organism: Dicrurus megarhynchus; assembly: GCA_013399195.1. Lineage (NCBI taxonomy): Eukaryota > Metazoa > Chordata > Aves > Passeriformes > Dicruridae > Dicrurus > Dicrurus megarhynchus. Next base: position 31,307 of record VXAD01012639.1, on the reverse strand, counting down.
TCTTCCTGGCCTAAGGAGCCTCTGCTGCCATGGACTATGGGAGCCACCTTCACCTGTGCCAGCTGGGCTGCCAGGGCAGGACAAAGATGGGCTACCCAGAGGAGCTACAGGGGATGCAGAATGCAGGCCCACTCTTGCTCCCAGGAAATTTTGGGAAACATCTGTCTTGTCCCTTATGGTTAAAGAATTTAGTGGCCTCCAAGCTGAGGAAGTGGATGGCCAGTCAGGGATGGATACAAGTAGGAAGTTGGGTGAGAGCAAGGTCCAGACTTCCAGGTTGGAAGGAAGGGAGAGCATTTCTCACTGGTGGATATGTCAATGCCACAGGAAATTTACTTCGGGGTGGGAAGCAGAGGCCTTTATTGCAGGCACGGGAGAGCCCTGAACTAACAGCACCTTCGGTCAAGTCAGAATAAAGGGCTGGACACTGGGTGCCTCCTGCCTTCCCAAGGGACCTAATCCTGCTCTACAGAAACCCTCTCTGTGGGGGGCAGCTTCCAGCAGAGGATTTCTACCTTTCTACCCACATGCCAGATTGTATAGCTGTCACACAGGCAGGGCAGGCCAGATTTTGTGTGTCTGGAGAAGATGAGACATCACAGGATATGCCTGCATGGAGGGATGTAATGGATTGCACTGGCTTCTGCATCTCTCTCTTTCCACCTCTCTGCCGGATGTTTTGTGTTTCTGTCATGAATAGGGTCACCCTTCACTTGGAGCTCCCTGAGGACTTGGGAAGAGCAGCCAGATGCTGCCTGAGGATGATGGGGCTGGACAGTAGGATTGGGTCAGTCCTGTTCTCCTGGCACCCTTCAGCTGAGCCAGGTCACCTGCTTACTTGGTGCTTACCTGCTTACCCAGGGGACACGCAGGAGTGTGCCTCTCCTGTGCCCTGGGTAGGGATTTCCTTCTGTGTGGGCATGTGGGACAGTGCAAAGGCATATTGGTATTTACCATACAGACCCCATCCTTGTTTTTGAAGGCATAGGCAGGAATGAGCTTTCTAAGAAGTGGCATTTCTAGTGAGTAAAGCTCCTTCCCTGGGCACAAGTAGAACCTCCACCCTGCTCACCTCTAAGCCCCATTTCAGCCACCAGATTAGAAAATCAACACAGATTTGTTGAGGCAGGCCAGGTCACTGTCCATCCAGGTGCCATCACTGTTAACAAGCCTCCAGCACCCGGGGGGTGTGAGGGGTGCACTGCCCCATTTTCACCAGGTGTCCAAAAGCCCAGGACTCTTGCCAGGTAGCAGGACCAAAGCCTGTTTATCCTATGATGGATGTGTGAGACAACTGCTGGCACAAAAGTGGGAACAGCAAGAGGGACCATGCTGGGCTTGGAGAGCAGGGATGCTCTCCTGAGAGCCCTAACAGCACGTGTCCTTCTGTAACAAACAAAACATACCCACCAGGCTGCTGCCATGCACTGCCAGTGACCCGCTTGGCAGCGGCAAGCCACAAAACCCAATTATTTTCTCTCTTTTTTTTTTTTTTAATTGGCCTGGTAACAGAACAATCGGGAATAATTGGTCTCTGAGAAACAAAGTCCGTGTTCTGTTAGCATTTTTTTGTTCAGGGCTTGTATGAATTGACAGTGCAGAGGCTTCTGAGAAATGTGACCCTGAATGGGCAGAAGCCCGGCTTGTTGTGGCAGAGCTCAGCTGGGGCACTTGGAGCAGACCAAGCGCAACTGAGTGAGGCTGAAGGTGACTTGTAAAGAAGGTGACTCTTGCTTTGCTAATTCTCTCAATCTGCTCTAATTAGTTGCTGTAGCCAAATTGGTAGGTGTGATTGGCTGGTGCATTTTGGGAGGCATAGCAGGGATCAAAAGATTCTAATGTGCCTGCTTTGAGCAGCTTAGAGTTATCTGGTAGACTGCAGAATAAGGAGGATTTGTCAAGATGAAGGGAATTTTCTCCTGATGGAAGGGGTTCTGACTGCTCTGGCTGCATCAGTGTTAAAGGAGCCAAAGCCTGAGAACTCATCCTTTTAAGAGCTTCCGTCTTGCACCTGTTTTGGAGTGCGCATGAAGGGTGCAGGCCAAAATCTCCCTGGAAGGCAATTCCCAAAGAGCTGTGCGAAGTTTCACAGGGCTGAGCAAAGCAGGAGCCCTTCCTTTGGATGAAATCTGGTGAGTGCAGGGAGCAGCCCCACTCCATAGTGGCAGAAGGTGCATCATACTGATGCAGGGTTAGGAGGCTGCTTTTGGACAAGGTGCTGCAGGGAAAACATCGGATTCTCAACTCACAACGAGTTCTGGCCCAGGAAGAAACTGCAGGGCAAGGTCAGGCATTTCCTTGCATTGGTGGGTAGGCAGGGGAAGGGAGCTCTGCAAGGGTCTGCAAAACCCATGTCAGACTAATCTGCCATGGATCCCACATCAAACTCCCTCTTGGCAGCACAGACTTAGCTCAGAAAAGAGAGTTCCTGTCTCTTCCAGACACTGTTCAATGGCCAGCTCAGTCACAACAGTGAGGCAACAGCTTTACTCCTCTCCACAAAGAAATTATAATCTGCAGAAAGAGACCTTTGCAAGCCCTGAGCCTCAAATCCTGCTGTGGCAGAGTCCTGCTGTACCAGCCCAGCCAGAGGTGGGAGATAGAGACACCTTATAGCATCTCTGAAAGGAGCTCCTGCTTGGGCTGCCTTCCAGACATGGAGGGCTAACTGCAAGGAATTGTTTCAATGGTCAAATTCTAATGAACCCACTTGGAGCTTGCTAGAAAATGAAAATTTGTTTTCTAGACCTTCTGTTGTTTTGTGTTTCACACAAAATCAGGACAAAACCTATCCATTTTTGCAGATGTAAATGGACTGTTAGAGGTACAGGCTGACAGACAGCCAGGACCCAGGTTGCTGCCCATCTGAGTGCAGCTGCTCTGCTTTTACAGTTAATGAAAAGATTTAAGTATTTTTTCAGACAGGATAGGACCACGGTGCTATGAGCTATGTCTTTGTTGTACAGACCCCTGCACAGCCTCTTCATCAGAGTAGCTCATTGCACCTCATATACTTTCTTCCATGATCTTCCTTCTTCTAAGAGGATGATAGTGGTGTTTCAAAGGGGGAGAAGAAACTGAGGCAGTTCTGACTTGTTCAGAACTGCAGAAGAAATGACAATGACAGTGCTGCTGGAAATACAACATGCAAGTTTGTTTCTAGCCCCTGACATGGAGTGTGAGATCCCAGTACTGGCCCAGTTTTGCACTTGGCCGGGGAACGGGACAGGGAGCAGGTGGTGAGGAGCTGTGCATGTGGGCTGGCATGACAACCACGCCTCAATGAAAGCACCTGTCAACCCAGGGCTGATGCTGCATCTTTTTATTTTATTTTTATTTTGCTTCATAAAGCAAACGCAGAGCAATTGATAGAAGGAGGAGAAAGGGTGGCTTGAAAATAAAACAAAACAAAACAAAAACCACAAAAAGAACTAAGAGGGAAGAAGCAGCTGCTGGAGTATAAGTGAAAGTGAGCTGCTACAAGAAAGAAGTTCATAGATGCCAAGCCCGCACTAATTCTTAATAAAATACAATACTGAAAATAGGATCTGAGAGTCTCCAAAATACAATATCTTAAGGGATCGGCAATAATACAAAATAAGTTTCATTATGTACAAACGAGTTCTGCTCTTGATCTCTGTACAACGGTGGGAGTGGGAGGCATGGGGACATGCTCAGTGAAGTATTGGGGTGGAGGAGGGCGTGCTTGGACCCGGCAGTGGTTCTTTGTGCTGGGGTGGAGGTGGAGGATGGGGAGTGCAGTGGTATCTGGTGACCAGCGGGTCCTGTGGGGAGAGCAGAGCTGTGCTGAAAGCCTTCCTCTTCATCACCCCACCGGCCACGCATGCACGGTTGCAGCTAGCTGTGTCCAGATTTTCCTAAATGACTTTGAGGGGCAAAACCAATTTTCAAAAGGGAGAACAGAAGGATGTGAGGGCCCTTCCCTCACTTCTCTCAGTCCTTGAGCAAGAGCCATCCCATCCTTCCTCTACAGGGGGCATTCTCCACTCCCGGCCTGGGGGAAGAGGAGAGGCTGGGGCAGTGCAGAGTGAGTCCAGGGTGCTTGATGAGAAACAAGCAGAAGAGGAGGCTGCTGTGAGACCTGGCAGAGTGCACAGGGACTCCCGTGTTACACATGGGGCAACCTGCCACATCCCAGATCTCCGACACTCGTGTCCCACATTGTCCTTCCATCAAATGGCAGCTGAGGGAATGGAGTGAGGAGACACTTCAGCCTTTTTGCAGGGCTTTTGCTGGAGAGGAACAAGGGTCAGAAATGGGTGTCTGGGTGCTAAAGAGGATGGCATAGGCTTGAGATGAGGTCACTTCAACACCAAGCTTGGCAAGTCTGGCCTGAGAGGTGGTATGGCAAGAGTTTGCTACCTTGGGTGTCAGCATTTAGAAAGAAGAGGTCTAAAACTGTCTTTGGTGGCCCTGGCCAATTCCAACATGCCACCTCTTCCCTGACAGATGTACCTGTCTCCAGAAATGCCAGTATGTCCTCAGTGGCTTTCACAACACTATTGTGCACACAGAGGATGTGAGGGGGATGATGGCTAATCTGACAGCCCTCCAGTGGGTTGCTTAGCTCTCCCTGCTGGTTCCTAGGAAAACCCCATTTGGCATGAAGCAGAATCAGGGATGGAGAGCTGGGATGGGGGTTAGTTTATGGGAATGTGTTTCTCTCACTCACTCTCAAAGGGGGAGGCCTGCAGAATGGAAAGTGAGAAGGCCACTAACCTAGTTAGCACTGCACTGTAGGGCCCAAGCTGGGAAGAGAAAGAAAACTACCACCCCTGCCAAAACTGGGGTGCTGAGGGTGGGGAAAAGTGGGTTGTGAGGGAAAGTTGTACTCTCCTTCAGAGCTCTGGTCACCCAGAAGCTGCTGGCTAATTTTTATGGTGATTTATCTGTCTGGGATCTCTTTCCCCCACTCCGTTTGTGTGCAGATCTTTGCAGATAGTTGGTGTTGAAGTTACGTAGGCATGTCCATCAAGAGAAAACTAGAGCAAGGAAGAACTAGGTTTTCTCTCAATGGAAGCAGAAATATACTAACATATGGAGGGCAAGGAATGAGCTCAAACTCTCCAGAGCCATCTCTCCAGCACCAGCATCACCCACTCCTAAAACCCTCAGGCAGGACAGAAAATCCAGCACTTTCTCTCTCCTTCAGGTGCATCTGATGTAGCCAAGGGGTACACATGTGGGGACAGCCCCCTTGGCCTGGAGGCTTTGGGGAGTGAGCTGAATAGTTTGTGGGCTTCCCCTGATCTCCCTCCACTTCAAGGTGAGCCCACATCCATAGGGTAGTGCTCATTTAAGCAGGAGGTAAGGCCAGGAGAAGAGGGAGTCTCAGGGCTTCTCCAGACACTTATTGCTGGTTCTGGCAGTCCTGTGACTCCCCTCAGAGAGATCAGCACTAATGGGGACAATGGGGAAGGGGAGGAGCTGAACCCAAGGCCAGTTTAGGAGTGTCTAAATGCAGTGTCCTCTCCTGCCAAGTCCCCTCAGTTGCTTAGTGAGGAGGGAATCCTGCAATCAGACAGATGAGGCCTTGAGGTCCAGCAGCTGCTACAAGAATTCAGTTGTCTCACTGGAGCTTGTCTCCCTGAGGAAAAGAAAAGACAAGGCATCAGTCAAGGTTCATTGTAGCCTCCTATGCAAATTCACCTCTCTGTGTGCCCAGCTAGCTTGCTGTGACCAGGATGAACTCCTTCCCCAGGGCACTAAATGGAATGCAAACCTGGGACCATGTGAGTCATCCAGCCCTCCACATCTTTATACAAGTGGGACACTGCTTTATGGACAAACTTTTGCTCTAGAAAATGAACTTGTTCTTATGCTCCCTGCCAGCACTGGCCTCCTCCAGCCAGTGCTCTTAGCTGACTCCCTGGCCTGGGCAGCTTGACTGTCCTTAGCTTGCAGCAGAGGGGATGGACATGCCTGCTGCTTGCCCCCAGACACCATGCTGTGGTTTGGGCTGAGAAGGTGGCCCCACCTACTTACCTCTCATGGAATTGCTCTTTGAGGTGGCTGAGAGTTGGGTCAGTCCGGTTCTGGTCAGGACCCCCCTGGGTTTTGCTCAGATATTTAGTTGTCTCATGTGTCCTGGCCAGATGAGGCCTTCCCTCCTCAGGCTGCCTTTTTTTGGCCTCCCACCCCTCAGGATGGTCCATGGTTAGGAAGGAGCTATAGCTCTCTTCTAAGGAGCCAGCACCCTCATCATAGAAAAGGAGGCTCCGTGACTGAACTGGAAAAAAGGAGAGCATTGGTTAACAATGAGGACAAGGTCTCTTGCAATGGGTGTGGGTCATTATGGTGGTTCCAGCACATGCTCACCCAACCATGTCCATGTGTAACTATGCAGGATACCCTCCTCCCCCCAGCTTCAGGAAGCAAATGCCCCCCTGGACACACAGCCTCTTCAGAAGACAACCAGTCTGCCCTGGGACTTTTCCCTCACATTCCTTCCTTTGACGCTTGTCATGTTTTGGGACAGCGGTTAGGACAGAATGACAACAGGCCCAACAAGGAGCTGTTATCAGAGTTTGTACCACTGACAGATTAGGAATCTTCCCTCGCCACAGTCCCAGCATATGGGGTAGGCACAGAGGTGAGGATGCCATGCCTGATCAGGGAGTGTCGAGACAAGAGCTGGAAATGGTTTGACAAGTTGACATGGAGGAACCACGTTAGACTCACTCTTACTAGTTGTGTAAATGTCTGGTGCTGGTGTTGCTTTCACTGTCTGTGATGCTGAAGAGAATTCAGGGAGACAGGGCATCAGGGATCCCAGGATCAGAACAAAGCAGAGTGCCAGCACCTAGAAAGGAGATCAGCAGAGTCAGTGCCACTAGCCATGAAGAAACACTCCCCTCACAGCACACCAACATGAGGCTGTGTAAGAAGATCTGGTCAGGCTGACAGCAGGGTACCTGTGGTCCCCCAGTGAGGGAAGGGGCTTGCTGTGCTAATCTCTGTTGCACATTCAAGAAGGGAAGTCAGAAACTTCCTCTTGTTGCTTTATTTGGAGTATTTCCGGTTCAATTGGGAGAACTTGCCCATCCTATTGAGGAGAGATAGTGGAAGGCATAGCTGAGAAACAAGCTGGAAAAAAAAGGAGACTCAACAGAAGAGACAAACTCCGCCTTGACCAAAGGGAACCTGACCATTGGCTTAGCAGGAGCTGTTGTGGGCTGTAAAGAAAACAAATCCACAGGGAGAAATCTGGGAGGTACCACACATGTAGCAAAGTGAAGCTACTATGCATGCAAGGACAGAAATGACAGCAGAACTGCAGTTGCCTAATACCTGACAGTAAAGATGCAGAAATCTAGGAAACGGTTAAATTTATGCTTGACGTCTAGATGTGCAGGGCCATGTGTCAGTGCCTTCTGCAGACCAGTCAGAGCTACGAGGCAGTGATAACAGGAGAGAGATATGTGAAATCTCCCCTGAAATCCCCCTCAGGTAGGCCTGGACCTATCTGGAAATTCTGCCGTAACAGTAAAGCTTCAGAGTGAAATGCCAGTGCTGATCGTAAGGGACTCTATAGAGCTTAGGGAACTGCCAGTACCAAGCAAAAAAGGACACATGGGAGATGGAACAGAGCCAACTTACTGAACACTCATGCACTATGCATGGTCTGTAACTACCTGCTGCCAGCTCAGTGCTCAGACAGAGTAGCCAAAGAGGCAATGCGTCTGTTGGTGATTTCTACTACCTATGTATAAACTAGCAAATCTGATCTGGGTGGACACCTGTGGGGACAGCCAGCAACTGCATGACTGCTTTTCAGAAGTCACCTATTTCAGAATACCTGTGCCTAAGTAATGCACAGAAGCTGGTACATCAAGGTAATTTTGACAACCAGTGGATTCCAGGAGATGTGGAAGATTGAATAATAACATGGGGATACTATGTTACGTAAAGAGGGATTTTAATTGTCCAGACTCTTCATGGCTGGTTTTAAAGTAAGGGCATTAAATGAAGACAGCATAGATGCTGTCTCGGCATGTCATATCAGGCACATGAGGCATTTAGAATCCTTATTCCACAAAAACAGAGGAAAAAACAAATTCTGAATAGATGTTGCTTGGAATGATCACAGCCAAACACACAACTTGGAGAAAAGGGAGCCAGCCCTGTAAAGTCTGTTCTTTCCTTCTAAAACAAAACAGGCTTTTTGGGCTGAGAAAGAGCAGTATACTCAACATCTTGCTTTAACATGGCTTTCAACTGGGGCTTTGCAAAACAGCACTGCTTTTACTCTGTTTTGTTTCAGGTTAAGTCTGATGCTCTGTTTTGCTTCCAGTTCAAACTCTACAACACTTCATAACAATAACTCTTGGCTTGATTCTGAGTAACATTCAAGTCACAGCTTTTGAGCATCTCATTATGTGACCTCTTAAAATGGAGGGAAATTAACCTAGAGAAAACTACTGCAAAACCATTTGGAAAGGTGGAGGCAAAACTAATCAAAAAAAAGACATACTGAGAGTGTATTTATCAAATGGTTCACTGTCAAACTGTGAGGAAGTAGCAGATGGAGTAGCAGAGAGATCTGTTACGGATCTGGCAAGATTCAGCATTTTTAAGCTTGACTTAAATGATGGACTGTATCAAATCTGCAGATGGGAGAGACTACAAGCAGACTGGCTTTTGGTCAGTATTCAAATTCAGAATGATCTTGACCATGGGAAGAAGTGGTCCAAGAGAACAGTGGGAAGATCTATACAGACCAATGTGGAGACCTGCTGAGACCTCTGAGATGGACAGGGGAAATACATCAGTGGCTACGTGTTTCAGCTGTTTTACAGAAGAGGGTCTGGGAGTTACACTGATGCATAAGATGGGTCCAAGTCAGTGTCACTTTGCAAAGGGCAAATGTCAGCCCAAGCATTATGAACAGGCTTTCTGGTTGGATTTGTACTGGCCTTCAGGTGGAACACTATGCCCAGCTTTGGGCCCTAGACTTCCAAGAAGATGCAGGGCCATTGGACAAAGTCTGGTAGAGAGCTCTGGGAACAAGCAGTGATTCAGTAACTCAGCCTGCAAGGGAAGACTGAAGAAATTACGGTGATTTAGCAGAGCAGACTGAAGGAAGTTGCTTGAAAACAAGAGTTTTCAAATATGTAAAATGCAGCTGCACAAAGGGAGAATAAACAGATCTTGCTTACAATGGGCAGAAGTTCTAAAGGGCTTAGGCTGTTGAAAGGAAGATTGAAATGGGACAGCAAGAAAGCTTTATCTGGGAAAGATAACACAGCACTGGAATGGTTTGCCTGAGGAGGCTGAGGACTGCTCACCACTGGAGGCCTTCAAGAACTGGCAGTACAAATATCCAGCAGCAATGACACAGGGCTAAAGAAGGATAGCCTGCTCCACTCCCATGCTGCAAGACACGGTGATTCTACATATCTGTCATGATAAGGAATGCTGTATTTGAAAATGGAAAATGAGAACTCAGAGGCTTATGAAAAGAACTGGTCAAAGACAGAAAAGCAAATTACAAATTCTTGAAATGCTTCAAAGCTAGGAAGTCTGAAAGAGTGGGTGTGTGGGCTGGGATGCCTGCAACAAAGGGAGCAGCAAGGATACATAAGACATTGTTGGGAAGCTGAATTAGATATTTTATCAGCCTGAAGCACGGGGGATGTCTGGAAGGCACCTTTTCTAGACTTGTTTATTCCAGGTAGTAGCACTGAAGAATTGCTGGAGCCAGGGGTGCTCTGATGAGCTGCTACATTAAGGAGCAATGAGTCACTGGGCTCAGCTGGGTCACACCCAAAAATGTGGAAAGAACTTGGAAATGAAGACGGAGAGCAGAGAAGAAAACAGCCAGTCATTAAAATATGTCTGACATGGGGGCAGCAAAGAGTAGCAAAAGTTTGAGCAGATTTTGAAAGGAGGAAGTGCTTGAAATTACAGAGCTGGGGCTCTGGAACCAAGGAAACTCATTGAACTAGGACCAGAAAACAATCCCTCAGGACACTGAGGGTGCTAAGGAAGTAGGGCAAGTACCTCACCATCTGTTTGCATTTTGTGACTGCTAACAGTACAAAAGTGATAACCAGATATAAGTAAGTAACTCTGACAAATTTGTCACGAGCAGCTACTATGACAATCCTGCAAAGACATCACAGGGGTGAAGATTATATTTTTACCATGGATCAGAAACTTTCCTCCTGGCAAAAAAAATGAGATGAAGAACAAGCAATTGACTCTACTTATGGCTACACACTGGCATGCCCTAAAATTCATCAATGAAGCCAATATTTATTAACCATGATCCTCCACTATGAGGCAAACAGGGATTACCAAAACAACAGACAACCCTGAATTATTATGGTTAGTCAAAAGGACAAAGAGAATTCCAGCTGGATTTAACAAAGCCTAATGTGCAGGCATAGCAAGAACAGATGCCATTTCTTGCTGATAAAAACAAGGTAATGCCCACTGGGATGAATACTTGGACTGTTCCTCTGCCCTGCTGAGTTAAACATTAAGCATTACCAGCTCAGCAAAAGAAAACTCTGCCCATTACAATGGAAGCTCATTGAAGATTTTTGCTGAATGGCTAATAGCTCATGAAAAGCAAACAAAGTGATGTTTTGCCCAAAGAACAAGGCAGTGAAAATTCAGGAATTATTCTAATGTTGTTGCATAAACAAGTGATGTATGTATGTATGACACAGGAGCCAGCTCTGGTGACTATAACACAAAAGGAAAGAGCAGATGTAACTGACAACAGAGCTGGGCAGCAGAGAAGAGGGCAGAAACAGGCAATCAACAAAGCTGTCTGGAGAAGCATGGCCAATAAGGAAGATGGAAATGAAGCTTATACCATTAGACAGGTCCCAGTCTGCGTGGAAGCCATTTTATAAGGTCTGGAGACTTTCCCAGCTACCAGAGCCTGAAGCTTCTGTAACTGCTGGAGCAGAGTCCTGTGATAGGAAACAATGCATATCAAAACTTAATAAGGAGGTAGAAGCCAGTAAGTGAGCCAAGAATACCACTACCCACTCCATATTTTACCCTGATATTCCCTTCTTGTGAAAACAAGTATCTCCCCTTTGCTGTATATTGCTTAAGTTCTCTGACCAAACAGGCTTGGGAAACAAGAAACAAAAAAAGGGTCTTATCAGTGGGTCCACCACCACCTTCACTGCACCTATGCACTATTATGAATGACCCATTAATTTAGGACTCCTGGGTGCCTCAAAGCCCAGCCAGTCAATTCACAGAGCAGTGGAGAGCCACGATACCATGAAAAACAAGCTCTGGCATGGAGGCTGAACTTTGTAGACAGGTCAGACCTTTAGCACAGGCTTGCCTGCTCCCAGTTCACTCAGAGACACACACTCTGAAGCTCGACCTGTGCCGCAAACTGTGGTGGAGAGAGAAATAAGAAACGGTTGTGATCCCCTCGAGCTTCTTCAGTCTTGGCAAATTCTGCAGAGGGATGTAGGCAAAGCCAAATCTTGAGTTCAGCAATTAATTCATTCTCTGACTGCCCTGGTTGGAACACATGCTAAGGTCTCTCTGCCCCATTTAACTGTTCATGGGCATCTGCACACATAACACAAAACAGTGGTAAGTGTTACCAAGAGCTAGTGAACCCTTCACTGAGCTGGTGAAGGAATCTGGGATGAGGGAGACTACAGAGTGCACAGTTCCCAAGAGCTGCATATTACTGAAACTGAGCCTATTGCTGACTTTCCCTCTGGGAGCACTGACTGTTTTACACAAGTATGTTTGAGCTTTCATAAAATGCCAGGTCCTGGAACCAGGAGATTGCAGGAGAATCCCAGCTTTATCCCTTTCCAAATCCCTGTACATGTGGAGAGAAGCACAGAGTGTCCCACTGGCAGTGCTCAAAAACCAAACCAAATTAGAAAGAACACAATGTGTATTTTGGGAAAAAAATAAAAATCTCTTGGCTTTTAGGCCAATATCCTGATTTTTCAGGGTGGGGCTCACACTTTTTCAGCAGCAGGGCTGCCCACACTCCCAGAGAGGCCGGGGGGGCAAGCTGTGCCCCATGCATGAGAGCAGCTATGCAGCTGTATCTCTGGCAGGCGGGAGACCTCTGGCCCTCGCACACCTCAGCCAGACCATGCCTGGCTGTCCCCAGTCCCAGCACCAGTGGCAGGCTGGGAAGCCGAGGCCACTGCACTTGTGCCATGGATGGGAGGAAGGTGTGCAGTAGAGTCTCTAGGAGTACTCCATGAGCTGTCATGGCAGCAGAGGAGTGGGTGAGGAACTGGCTCTCTGGCTGTGGTTCTCCCCTTCAATTTGAGCTGATACAAATGGGGCTATAGACACAAGCATCCCCTGCAGTTTACCCTGCCCTTGCTCACACCTGTTGTGCCCAGTAGGAGGGGGCAGAGCTGGGCCCTTCTCCAGCTCCAGCTGCCCATCCCCACTGCAGGGGTGGGAGTCTTCATTATTTGCTTCCAAGGAAGCAAATTCCCCATGTGATTGGTTGGCCAGGTCTGCATATTAGAAGCATAAGTGCTCACCAGAGCCTTGAGTGAGGAAACCCAGAGCCTTGGGTGAGAGAACTTCGGGGCTGTGGGAGCAGCTTGCTCCTTTCAGATGAGCAATAGCAGCAGATGAGATGGAGATTCTCTGGGCTTGCTTTGCCCAAAAGCAGCTGGGAAAGGGCTGGGACACCACATGCACAAGGGATTTGGTGGGAGTTGGGATCTCTACTTTTATTAGAAGAATGGGCTTTCCCTGTATTCACCAAGTCTGTTCAGTTTTCTCAAGAGAAACCTGAAACAGCCACAATATGCCCAGGGCCTTGTATTTCTCCAAAGAGCTCAAAAGCAGAAACAGTGGGTCTGAGAGGCTGTTGTGAGGGGCCTCCCTTAATGCATCTGTCCTGGAGACAGAGCCCTGGAGGGGAATGGAGAAGGCAGCATGAGCCCAAAGGATCGCAGGGAGAAGGATGAAGAGATATGGGAAACATGCCTTCCCTCCCTCCCCTCGCTGAGGAGTGTCCTGGCGTCCCAACACAAACATTCCAGGCTTGCTAACCAAACCCAGCTGCCTCATTGCTGTCATGGGCTGAAAACCAGCACCTCGTCAGCAGCACCCGTCCAGGAGCTGGGGGAGCCTGCTTTTCTCTTCTTGTCCCCCTGCTCCAATGCTCCCGATTTCCCTTCCTACCCACCCTGCCCTATGCACAGAGGGTCAAGTCTAGCTCCTCTTACCTGTTTGCATTTTCTAAGGTCTCCACTTTTTTCCAGAGTTCATTGTTTTCTGTTGTGTATGTCTCGACCCTGTGGGAATAAAAGGCATGGCCAGTTAGTCACAAAGGCCAGACAGATTCAGACAATATGGCCCTTGCTTTTCATGGGGTATGGAGGCTCAGTGGCTTCATCCATCACCTGCAGATATGGTCCTGGAATCAAATGTTACTTGGTCCACCTGATTGCAGCCAGCCCCAGTGGAGCAGGGATGAGACTGCAGTGGACAGTTACAATGTGACAGTTCCCAGTTCAGGGTCTCCTGAGGGTTGGGAGAGACAGTTAGCACCTGGTTACAGGCAGGTCAAGTCAGGACAGACACAAAGTTATGCAGACATTTCCATCACTTCCAAACCCCCCTAAGAAGCATGAAGAAGGAGGAGGGGGACAAGGTCAAACCTCTCCCACTCATACGGAGAACCTGCCCTGGGCTCTGCACCCCGGCTGTAAAGTCCAGACGGTTCTGTGCAAACGCTGGGCCAGATCCGACTGCAGGCACTTGAGGGCAGCAGAGAACCTGCAGGCTCCTTCCCACGGCTTCCGACGGGAAAGTGCTTAGGCTGCAGCTGGGACAAGGGAAGGGGAGTGCCTCCAGGTCGGGAGAAAGGCAGGCCAGAGACACAGCTTGATCCTGCTGGAGATTTGCAGCACAGCCTTTGAACCAGGCGTTCCGTGCAAAAACTGGGCTTGCAGCAAAAGTGTCAAACTGAATGGTGAAGGCCCGAGTACAGGTTTTGACAAATCATCTTTTAGTAAGCCAAGCTGACCAAAGGCATGTTCTATTAAAAAAAAAAAAAAATCACTGAATGCTGCTTTTGGTTCACATTTAAACCTGGCATTGTTTGAAAGCCATCTGTCATAGCAGTGCTCTAGCGTAACAAACTGCTGAGTACATACAGGCACCACGGCCACATCTGGGGAGGAGGCCCCAGCACCAAACACCCTGGACCTGCCCCTTGAGCGAGGTCAGCCAACTCCCCAGTCCCAGTTTGAAGGTCCCCATATGGGACTCTAGCTGGAGGCAATGTGCTCTGATGCCTGGACATACCCATGCACACCGAGGTGCTGCACGAGAACCTGAAGGTGCCCTGAATCATCTGCTTTAATTGAGCACTTCTGTGGAACTAGAGAAGACAAACAAATAGCATCAGGGAGAAGAGTTAATTAAAGTTGGGTTTGGAGGTTGTTTTTTTCCATTTGTTGATCTCAGATGGTGTTAGTAACTGGGAAGAAAATGGTACACATGAATTTGTGCCTGGATTCCAGCATTCTTCTTTGCCTGGGAATGCGCATTAGGGTTGCCAGTACAGGAGTTATTTTCTGCCCTGTCAGTGTCATGTAACATCACCTTAGGCTTATGCCTGCCATGTGTGCAGGCCCTCAGGGTTGCAGGAGAAAAACAAAGCTAATGCAGAGAGTGGAAGTGGGGAAGAGTGTGGGGAATAACTGTAATGCAAGGTTTTTCTTGCTGTCAACTGCTTGTGTGTCCACCTTAATGGGAAGAGAGGGCGAAAAAGCCATGGTCAGTGCCCTCACACAGCCTGCCACTTATGGGACAGACAAAATAGAAGCAACTTCTAGAGGGGAAACATGACTCTTACCCCAAATCCCACCTTGTTGGCAGCCAAAATGGCCTGTGTTTTGCAGGGGACCAGCCAAATGAAGCAGTTGGAAACACAGAATTTCTTGACCAATCTTTATCCCACAAGAGGATTTCTAGGAGGGAGGAGAGTAGGGGCAGGATCCCAAACCAAACTCCTGTGCAGCCAGCCTTGCAAGAAATTGTATTTTTTAGCAATTCAGAGACAAAACACTAGAAAGGGGGGCTGTGCATGGACAGGATTCCTTTTTTCAAAGTAAGACTGAGAAGAAGAAACTTACTTTTTCTCTAGACATTCCACATACTCTTTCTTCTTCCTGCGGCTCTCCTGAGCAGAGATCTGTGAGGGGGGCAAGCCATCAGAGGGGAGTCAGTATCATGAGCCTTTGGACATTTCTTTGTGGCTCATGCATCTTGTCTGTTCCCTGCACACACAGCATCATAAAGGCAAATGGGGAGCTGCCTTTCAGTCTGCCATTCCTGCTGGTCTCCAGGCCAAAACTGGGAGGGATGGATGCTGTAGGTATGCAGCCTTCCCTGGCTTGTAGCCTGCAACCTTTTGTTGCATTATGCCCCTCGCTGCTGAGAGCATCTTTCCACTCCTCTGACTCACATGGGTATGTGCTGTGGCCATGTGGGCTCATTCTACCCCAGACCACTTCTGAGTCATTGGGTGATTAGTTCAGTCTCACCATTTCTCCCACAGGATGCTTTCTAATCCCAGTCTAAAGTCTTGCAGCCTCTGCCTGGCTAGTGAACACTGTGCATCACCCATCCTCCACCATGCAATGGCTTTGGTTTCCTTGCCCTTGCAACAAGGCCTGACCAGACCAGTTTGTCTGATCTGTGATACCTTAGCTGGTGGACCCTGTTCCAGGCCACACACTCCCTGGAGCTGGGCTGGAAGCCACACTTCCCAGATATGGCTGTATGCAGAACATCCAAGCAGAGATGCCCCTTGGCACCATTTTGTGGCTTGGGAGGCTTGTGCTAGTGTACCAAAGGCAGGATCCCACCTTTGCTGAGCTGCAGTGCAGCTGAGGAGGTGACGGTAACTATAGCACTGGTCAGCTGAGGATGCTCTGGAATCATGGGAACTGCATGATTACATTTTTTGCAGTCACCTTGTTCTTGATTTTCCTCCTGACCCTCTTCAGTGCTTTCTCCTCTGCTTTGGTGAGGGGCAGCTTGGTAGGAATGGGGTATCCCTCTGCAATCAAGGTGCGCTTCTCCTCTTCAGTCAAGAGCAGTGGGCCAGAGGTTCCTTGTAACTTCTGAAACACACAGAGAGCATCCATCAGTGTCAGCAAGGAGTTCTATCCCGGTGATTCTCCTTAAAGCCTTGCAGAGCAGCCAGAGGCTGTACACATCAGAATAGAATACACTGCTGCCCACTGACACCAAACATGTGCAGGGCAGTGCTCTTTCCTACTCTCAACCTGATCCTGGGGGCACAGCTCAGCAACTCCTTTCCTCTTTTACTTGGGAGGGCATCTGCTCCTTCACAGTGAGGCTGGCTACACACTTGCACTGCAGGACCCTGCCAACAAACTTTTGGGTGACGGTTAAAATGGTCCGGATATGGGAATTCTCAGTAATTCCTCTCTCCTATTAGCCTCCTCAGAAAGTCCTCTAGTGCATAGGCCACTTCCCAAAGAATGGATGAAAGACAGCACCTGCTAAAACAAGGTAACTGCTGGTAGATACTATGCAAGATTCATTGTGCCTCTCCTCTCTCCTGTGAGCACTTCTTGTCCCCACATCCTTGTGCTAAGGCATCACATTGCCTTGACAGAGCATTTCAGCTTGGAGACCTTAGCAAGGGCAGGAACCTCCATGTGAGCCTTGGAAAGCCTCCAAACCCCTCTGAGCAGCAAGGAGCCCTGTGTCCCAGTGATGCCCTGCTGCCTCCTTACGTGTGGTGCTGTGAGGAGAGGTGAGGAGGAGATGGCAGTAGAAGAGCGAGCAGCAGGCCGGGCTGGGCTGGAGGGAGGCAGGGACCGAGGGCTCTGAGATCCGTCGCTGTCACTGCCATGGCTGCTGGGTGGAGTTGGAGGCATCTGCACCAGGTCATCTACTGAGAAATAAGGAGATCAAGTCAATGGCTCTCATGTTAGCCTGTTGGTACTGGCGTAGGGCCCTGCCTGTAACACAGGGCTGGAAGGAGAGGATGATGAGTTTCACAAGATGGGGTGAGTCTGAGAAAAAGGCTGGACTGAGCACTGCCCAAGACAGAGGTTAGATTGACCTCAAATGTGCTAAACTAGGAACTGCAGAGGAGCTGGCAGGGACTTTGCCAAGGCACTGAAGGTATTTACAAAGCAATAAGGTACTCCGGTGTCAACGAAAATGAAGTAAAAAGCCCATGATGTTTTGCTCCATAGCCTGTTAACGAGTACAGGAAGCTCTGTGAGAGAAAAGCTCTTCCAAAAGCACTGCAGGGCTCACACACTTGCCAGCACACTTGATCCAACGGGGCTCCGGTCACTCAGTTGGTTTCCAAGCACTTGAAAACTGTCCCCACTTTGTACTGGAGAGCCCTAGGGGCCTTAATGGAGGTGGGAATATGCCTAAGGAATGTCTCTCTGCAGCAGTGGGAGTTCCCATAGTGCTTTCATTTGTGCATCGGCAGATTTTCAGATGCTTGGGTTTCTTTCAAATTAAACTGGATCCTGAATTTCCTGACTTTCAGATGGTTATTTTTGGATAGCTCTACAGTCTCTCTGAGGATTTTAAAGGCACTCTTGCATATTTCCAACTCTGAAGTAGCCTGTTTTGCCTGGGAGTCCCTGTCTGAACAATTTTGTGTGTGGCTGCTGATGCAGATGCTGATCTGAGTTGGAACAGTGCAGTGCCCACTCCTCTATTGCTCTGTGCCCCAGTGCTACCTTATATGCACAGCTCTGCCCTCAGGTGTTGTCTTTCCTCCCTGTATAATAACAATCTATATCTGAGTAATACAGTTGACCAGGAAATTCTATCTTCTTACCTGTAGGTACATTTAGAAACTGGTTCACCTCTTTGGGTTCAGCTTTGATCACAGGTGCTGGAGTAATTTCTATAGGAATCTGTGGAAGAGAAGCAGAAAGAGCTCTTGGCTACTGCCACCTCCCCTGCCCAGAAGGATCCCACCAGTTCTGTTCATAGCCACTGCTCCCCTGCTGCCAGTCCTGCCCCATCTCACAGCTCTGCCCCAAAGGAGCCTCTCACCACACATAAAGGAAACCAAGAGTTCAAACATAAGCCCCTGAAGTCTCAGTTGCTGGGCACACAGAGTGCAAACACATTTGCAGAGGAAGTGGCAGTGGCAGATGGATGTGCTGCCAAGCAATGCACTGAGCTGAGTACCTCCAAAATGGAGATGACTTTTATTCTTGGCAATTCTTCCTCTGATAGACCCAGACAGTGTAATTTAAACCAACCCCTGCGTTACCATGGGAAGTCCCTCTTTGATCTGCCTCTGTTATAAAGGGGAGTATAGAGGTTGTGCAGGAACAAGAACAACCCCTCTGTCCTGTTCACATGATTTTCACCAGGACCACTAGACAACTGTTTCCAATCGGAGGGGACTGAGAGCTGAATAAAGAGTAGATTTACTCCCATCTGCGTTATGCTGCCCCTCAGCCTCCTGGCTTGCCAGCCCCCAGCCCACCATTGGGTGGAGTTTTTACACTAAACAGACACATTGCAAACTCCTCCAGACTGTAAACACAGCTGAGAGAGCACCATGGTATGGCTACTGAGCACACACAGCAGAGATTTGAGGGCACAGCAAGTTCAAGCTGTGTAAATAATAGAGGAAGTTTGTGCACAGTTTTGGCTGGAAGAACCCATTTGTTTTGGATGGCTGTTTAAATGGGAAGATGCTGAGCGTGAGTGAAAAAAGGAAGTGAACCCCAGAGATGCTCTACTGTTATCTACTGAGCTGCTACAAGATAGGCAAGGTCTGGGTGAGACTGGTCAGACCTTCTCATCCAACACAGCTGGACTCAAGGCCAGCTGAACTGAGCCCTCAACTTACACCCACATACCAGTGGCATAAGTGAACCTCCTTCAGACAAACAGGCTTCTTAAGAACCTAGATATGACCAAAAGAGTTGGTCCCTTGTTACACAGAAAAAATACATCCTGCTGCTTCATAGGAAAAAGCAAGCAGGACCTGGAGTGGGACCAACATTTCCAGTGAGCAGCTATGAAGAGTGAGAGGCCATGTGACAAGTTCAAAGCCATGAAAAAGACGGTGCCAGAGCAGGGGTCTATACGCAGGAATAGTGGGGTCACCAGCATCACATTAATTGACACTCTTCTCTGAAAAATGAAAATAAGCCAAGAGTGGCTACAGAAATACTGGCATATTGAAGGGGGCAGCTCTCCAGTAGATGTGAGCATAAAGCTTTTGGCTTTTGTGCCAAGGAAACATGCTTATATTTAACCGAGATTGTAAAGCCTCCTGCGCTGCCATTTCAAGAGGAGAATGACAAATAATGCAGTATCTGGGCTTTGTGTCACCCTCTCCTGTTTGTCCAGCAGCTAAATCACCTTGCAGGACCCCGCTGTCACATGGCTGGGTCTGCATCACCAGGGGTGCTGCTGTGTGAGAGCCCAGGTTCCCGATGGATCTTAGATGGGCTCACCTCCTCGGGGACTGGCAGTCTCTGCAGAGGGTTGCGGTTCAGCACTGGTATGGAGCTGGCAGCTAGCTGGGACTCAGGCAGGTCTAGAGCCAGGTTCTGTTCCTGTTTCACCATGATGGAGCAGAGCTTGGGCCCCAGTGACCACACTCCATTCTCCAGCTCTGAAACATGCACAACATGAGAGTCAAACTCTAGCAAGAACAGGGCAAGAAAAAAAAAGCCATGCAGACAGCTTCCCCTGACTGAGGAGGCTGCCTTTCCAAGTTTAGCACTGTGACCACACAAGCATGTGCAGGCCCACAACACAGAGTACAGAAGGGAATGAACCCCCAGTGTGTGGGGAGCAGACAGGACAGAGCTAGAGGAACTGTGTCTCTGCTGTGCTCTGACTGTGCAGCCTAAGCTCTGGAGGACAGCTGCAGGGTTTCTTCCCCCAGTAATGTCTAGGTCTCATCCTCTGGAGCTTATTTATATTTCGGGCTCAGTGAGAGGAGGATGCTGGGCTGTTGCTCCTTAGGCAACATGGCCAGCATCACAGAGCTGCCAGGTGTGTTACCAAGAATAGCACCATCTCTGTGCTGGAGAGCTGGTGAGAAAGCAAGCATGATGACAGTGAAAGGCTGACAGTGCTGCTTTGGCCTCCTGATGATGTTGTGCCAAGCACCAGGGCTTTGCTGCGTGACACAAGAAAGAGGAGGAAGGTCCATTTCTGTGGAAGGAAGCTCACTGCAGCACCTGCTTGTGAGGCTGCTTCCACAGCTGCTCCCCTCAGTCTCACCTCTGAAACCCTCTCCTCCAGCTTGGGCTGCTCAGGGCACTGTCGTCCACAGCCATGCCCTGCTGCCATTACTGGCAGGGACAAGAAGCAGCAGTGAGGGAAAGGGAGTGTCTGAAGAGAACTGAATGGAAATGTGGGGGCATGCTCCCCTTGCCTCCTGCCTGCTCTGTCCCATGCACATCTGTGGTGTGAGCCTGGCTTGCCACTGGAAGTAGAGATCCCAGAAAAACTGCAGATCAGATGAGAAAAAAGACTCATAGGTAGGAGAGCTGCCTGGGTTCTGCTCTAGAGTTTCGATCTTTGCTCTTCAAACACTTCAGCCTGCCAAAAGGCTACTCCTAACTGGCCTGCAGCCTGCACCCTCCTTCCTAATCCTCATCCCTTCCCTTTCCCTTTTTATCTGACAAGCAAAAATACATTTGGCTTGACATAGGACAGATTATTGCTAAGTGTGTCACCAGAGAGAGCTCCAGTTGTCTCCACAAGGCCACAGTCTGACTCACTCTGACCCCTCTGCACTGCTCTCTGCATGCAGCACTCTGTCAGGCCCAGGGATGTTGCCTAGCTGTCTGCTGCCCAGAGCAGTTCTGCAGTGCAGGCCTCAGTCCAGAAGATGTCCTGGCAAGAGGAGAGAGGGAGAAGGGCCTTTCTCTGCTGCAGAAAAGCCTGCACAAAGAAGAGCACAAACAAGCAGCTGTTCATGCGGGAGCTGCCATCTGACCTAACTTAAAGGTACATTAACATTGTCTTTGCCCTACTCAGCCTCTGTTGCCTTCAGGAGAGGCCAAGGCAGAATCCTGCCTCTGGCCTTTGCTTGGACAGAGTGGTGTTAAAGCCCAGACAAGAATTATATATGATAACACAGTGTTACCCTTGCCAATGGAACATGTTGTCTTCCTGTCTTTGGTCTAGCACCTCTTATTTTCTGCCTAGACAGGTCTCTCTAGCAGACGTTCATTCCTTCCAGCTGCCTCTGTGACTGGACATCTTCAAGCAGAGACACAGCTCCTGTGGCTGCTGCGTGTGTGTCTCAGCTGCGTGTGCTGCTCTCAGTGCTGCTGGATTGCTTTCTAGAGATTCCCACAATGCAGCAGGGCCAATGTCATCAGGCAGCGTCTCAGGCAGGGCTGCACTGCACAGCTGAGGCAATGCAGAGGCTGCTGAGCAGACACAGATTGGGTTGTTTTCTCTGTCCTGCTAAGGACACCAAACCTGCAGCTGGTAGTGAAGCCCTAGTTACTCCTGGTGTGCAGACAAGCCCCTCCTGATGGAAGGAAGCAAGGTGTCACACAGCCATAAGTGTTTGTGTCCAGAAAATTTGGACTGACTTCTGCCTTTCACAGAAATGAAGGACCTTGACAGATCTTTCAATCTATCCCACTGCTCTAGGCAAGTTCAAATAAACCTGTGTCAGTCCTGATAGATGATTCACTTGAACCTACCCCTTTGAAAAGTGATGAAGAGTTCATAGCTTCCCCCATTTAAACTCTTCTATGGTTTTGCTATGCCCACCATGGGAACATTTTGCCTGCTGACTACTCTGAAGTTCCTTACTGTGATTTGAAGCCTTTTCCTCCTCATCCATTCTGTTGCACAGATCTGCATTTCTCTTTTTCTCAGATGTGTGGGGTATCCTGCGTCTGTGAGGGCTGCTGCTGAAGCAAGTTACCAGACAAGGGAGAACAGACCACCAAGGGCTCTCCCCAATCAGACTTGACTCAGTGAGAGAGCAGCCCCCAGTGCTGTTGGTCCAGACAGGCCAAGGAGCAGACACCCAAATAAGTATGTGCAGTCCTCCCATTTCCTGTCTACATTCTGACCCTGCTCTCTTTCCCACCCTCAGAGATTTATCTGGGGAGTGTTTGGGTTACAGAATCAGAAACAAATAAGCCATCAGAGGGTCAATGAGGGACTGAGGAGTAGGCATCTTGTGTGGACACGTCTACTTTCTGCTGCCCCAGAGGATGTTTCAGAGGGAACACTGTAACACTGCAGATTTCACTGTATGTTGGTGGATGAGGCACGCCAAGATGCTCATCCTCTGCTCTGGATACTCTGTACCTATTGGGAAGTAAAACAGCTGAGAGACATCTGTAGCTGCCCAGGGTTGAGGAGGTGAGGCAAAAAGAGCAGTGAGAAAGCAGGACCTGTACAGGAGGTCAGGCACTAACCCAAGGCCGGTCCAGTGCCCGCTGTTCTGCATAACCCTGGCTCCCCCTGCTCCTGGCATCAAATCACACCCTGCAAAACTGAGGGCTGGTACTGGGAAATGAAGCAGCCAGTCCGTACGCACAAGCCATCTGGAAAGCAGACTCCACTGATAAGCAGGGTCACAGTGCACCCAGTGGCTTGCCCTGGCTGACCTGTGTTAGTGGGAACCATGTGGGAAGGGGCAGGATTTGGAAGAGTTTTGGAGATCTGCAGAAAAGCTGGGAGAAAGCTGATAAAAAGCAAGCCTCAGCCAGCTCCAAGCCTAGACAGAGCAGGGGCATTCCTGAGGAGCTCTGCAGACTGAGCAGAGCTTGCTTAATGTTAAAGAAAAACCATTTCTGGGTAATTAATTTGAACTGAATGTCTAAAAGGACTGAGACTGGATGGAGCTGTGCCAAAAGGACTGCACGGTGTTGCAAATACTGGACCTGACTCAGGGTTTCACTAGAATATGACTCACATGCAATTATGAGCCAAGAAAGCCCTGGAAAGATGAGTTGAATGATCTAGCTGCAGGACTGCGTGCATGGATACTCCTATACCTGCCATCTTAATGCTAGGCCGTACTCCCTTATGAAACGGATCTGCACTCTCAGAGAGCAAGTGCCAGGCCCATCTCAAACTCTCCTGGGTTATGCACTGTCCACCCTATACTGGCCTCTGCCCAAGGATCAGCGTCACACTCCATTCAAGAGAGTCATGGTCTTGCCTTTGAGACCTGACAGCTGAAGGAAGGGCATGTGCAGACACAGTGGAGAGAAGGAGAAGTGGTGTTAAGTGTCTCAGAGAGGAGTCCTTGAGATAGCTTAGTGCAGGCAGTCTTCATTTCACTGCTTTCTACAAATGCATCCTTTTTGCTTCTCTCATTCTCAAGTCTTATCTCCTCCTATTCATTTTCAGGGGCAAAAGTTGTGTTTATTTGTTCATGCTGGTTTGGGGTTTTTTTGTTAGTCGCCCCCTCCAAGACTGTACTGGAGTTAAAACCAAGGAAAAAGAAATGCAAATTGAAAGCTTTTTTGGTACTAAGACAGAGCTCCTTGGCCTGCCATAAGCCTCTCTCCCAGCACCTTTCTGAGATGCCCCTAAGGAATGTGGCAGATGGTTGTGCCTTTTCAAGGACCAAAGAGGCAGCAGAGGCCAGCCTCCTCTCCTTCTGCCTTGGCATTTGTACCAGAAAGCTGGGATCATTCCTAGTCATGAGAGGGAAGCCTCTGTCCCAGGTCTCACTGTTGCTCAAAGGAATAGCTTTCTTCTGTGTACATTGAGCCTGTGCCACTGCTTTTTCAGGCAGCCTGGTGTCCATCAACTGTTGGGACACCCACACAATCCCACAAATTACAGGACTCTCTGCAAGGACAGCTCTAAAAATACCCAGCCATCATAAATTATCCTGAAATGAATTGTTTTAAAAATAAGTTTTGAAATGACTGTTCCTCTCTGTCTCCTGCTAAAAGATCTGCTGGTAAAGAAGCCACTTAGCTTTCCACATGTACCAGCAGTGGTTGCAGCCAGAGACTCATGCTTCCTATGTGCAAGCCAAAACTCCGTTGCCTGATGCCAAAACGGAGCTGGATCTAGGGCATCCACACCCAAGTTTGCAGGGTCCTAAAAAGACATTGCCTATTGCTTGCCAGAAGCTGGCAGCACACTGAGCCACAGCCAATTATCATCCTCCAAAATAACAGTAAGCCCAGCAAAGGAGTAATGTGACTATCAGAGCACAAATGGAAGGGAAAAATGTGGGCTGTATTTGACAACAGCAAATCAAATTCTTCCCTGGATTAGCCATGCGCAAGTCCAAGGAACAGCCAGTTTGTCCTTATATGTGAAAGCCAGCCAGAGCCTCTGCTAACAGATGTGCCCAAAGCTGTGCAGTGTGCACATCTCATGCTCACCGTTAGCATTATCTTCAGTCTTGACAGGCACGAGGGGGCTCTGGGGAGCAGAGTCTCCACTGAGGGAATAGCTGTGCTCTGCCTGGATGCCTGGAGTGGGTGGATCCAGGTCCATGTCCAGCAGAGGGTTCTTCTCAGCCAGGACTGGGTCATCGAAGAAACTGCTGAAGAGGTCGTTGGAGAAATCCTCCATGTTGTCAGAGAAGTGGTCCAGGTTCTCTGAGAAATGCTGAGGAAAGACAAAGGGAGAAAAAGCATTAGTGTCAACTCCAAGAGGGATCAGAGAGACTTCCTCTGCACTGAGAGTCAAACCTCAGCATCAGCCCATTTTACATTGGAAAAAGCAGTTCCTATTTCTTGCCTGCATCAGTTTGACAAAAACATCTTGAATTAAGATAGAAAGGGATGTGGTGCTGTACATCACTGCATGTTTATCTATGCCACAAACACTCATGAAACTTTTCTACATTATCTTATCTTCCCCTTCCTTTGTGAGTATCTATCTGTGTCTTCCAAACATCATCTCACTGTGACAACAAAATGAATAGAGTACCAGGAAAGAAATTTCTGTGATGATAAAATGTAAGTGTGGCAGAAAGTTATGGTCTTCAGCACCTGTCCTTGGTGACAGACACTTTTTCATGTTCTCTGCCAGCAGCAATAGGCACATTGATGCCCCAGAGAACATCAACCCAGCTGCTGATTTCTATCAGAGAAAAAAGATCAGTTGGATCAACATAACAGGAAGGCCCCCTGTTGTATTTAATTTCCTCTGGGATTTAACAGCCCCTCTGTGGACCATATGAGGTTGTACTTCAGCCAGCTAATGCCTGTGAAATTCAGCTGCCCGATGAAGTTTAAACACTACAGATGGGCTGTTAACAACAAACAATCATTCCACTAATCATTCCAGTAACAGTCAGTAAATCTGGCCAGTGCTGCTGCAGACCTGAGCTCCTGATGCTTCAGGGAACCTGCTTCCTTTGAGCCATATCCTCCTATTCAGAAGTCAAATCACTAACTTTTCCATTTGCTACAACAAAGCATTGGTTGGGCAGGGAGAAAAATGATGGCTGCCAAACACCAGCTGAAAAATTATCCCATTTGTTGGCAGATTGAGGCTTCTGGCTCAGGGAGAGGAAAGAAAAGACAGATAGATTCAAGTGACTCTATTACACAGACAGAACTGTGTAACTTAAACGAACTGGAGAGAGCTCAGCAGAGTCAGACTGGGTCTGACCCCACCCCCTGCCTGGAAAAGCATCTCGGTGGGCAGAAAGGCATTGAAAGCAGTATACTGAAATACCAAGAGCAACAGGGTATGAATGAGAGTGGGAGAGAGCACATAGGTCCTAGAGTGGAGACATGAATGCCAATGAATTCCAGTGTGAGACCTCAGCTCAGGAGAGAGCCTGGCTTCTAGAGAAGCATGGGGTGTGTGCAGTCCTTTCTTTCCCCAGTGCTGGGACTGAGGTGGGAGGTGGCCAGAGGACCCCGGATGCTGGAGCCCGTAGGTTCCTGCTCCTACCAGAAGGTATATTTGTTTTACCTGAGCACAGTACCACTCTGTCAACATTCCACTGGCTGTCAGAGCTTTGGGGTGAGGCTGGGGAGTGAAGTAGGCTCTACAGGAACAGACCCACACTTCCCACCAAGTGGGGGAGGGAGATGGTGAGTGGCAGCAATCTCCAACAAGTCAGTGCCTTTCACCCTCCAACATCATCCTTCAGCTGCTCAATTTAAAACCTCAGATGCTCACAGAGCATGCTGGAAATGGGGGTGGAGTCCCTGCCACCTGCATTCTGCCTGACATGAGATTTCTCTCCATTCTCCCCACTTGTCCTCCGACTGCCTGGAGTGACAGCCCAACACACAACTATACAAGGCTTCCCAAGAGACCAGACAATGCACGTGCAAGTAGGGTGGAGAAGGCACACTCATGCTAAATCCTAGTGTTGAGGCCCTCCCCGCGATGTCTGGGCTAAACTTTTCTCCACTTGTTCCCAAAGCAGAAGCAGAGTTGGTGGGGTAGCTTGGTAAAATCTACCCAGCCATTTCCAAGTTGCCTAGGAGCATTTTTGCACTTGAATCAAGTAACAGAAAACACCTACCATCTGTGGAGAGTGTAACTTCAGAGGGAGCTGAGTCAGCAGATGGAACTGGGTTAGATAGTTATCTAAAAAGCACTGGAAAACCAGGTTTTGTCCTATCCTACAGCACAGAAGGATAACGAGTTTGGAGTCCTGAGCATTAACCCCAAAGAGTGCCTGCTCATGTAACAGCTGTTCTTTGTCTTGTGTTCTCTAAACAACACAAGCAAACACAGGATGTGAACACGATAGCCTTATGGTAAGGGCGAGAACCACAGAAAAGTGAAGGGATTCAGAGTGCTGGCTGCCAATGCATCACGACACAGCAGAGCTGGGCTCAAATCATATTTAGTGTTGTGACCATCAAAACTAGAACCACTGTGTAGCCATGGAAGAGAAGCAGAGCTGGATGGACAGCTGTGGGGAGAGCTGTCTATGATGCTGTCATGTGCTTCCAATTTCTTTCACAACTGTCCATTAACAAAGGCAGAGGTGAGATTGAAGAGAGTCAAGAAAATGCATTCATGCAGTAATTACACAGATTATCTTTTAGCAGCATCCCACCCACATTTAGAACAACCATCCCTTGGTCAGTCAACAATCTCTCCATTGTTGGACAGACCTACCTAGAGGCAAGAGGCGGAGATGCGCCTCTGGCTTTAACTAAAAAAAATCATCCCAGCAGCTGCTGAGGGGTGAGAGATGAGTAATGAGCGCGAGGGACTGAGTATCAGAGCCTTAACATAGGCACCAACACTGGCAGGAGTAATTCCAGGTTTCTGGTTCTTTCAGACACTCCACAGCAGACTTGCTGCCGGAAGACCTCGCTGTTTGGAAATGAGGATGAAGGCAACACTGTTCTCCCAGAGGTGCAGGAGTTCAGGTCCCCAAGAGACCATTCTCTCCCAAGAGACAGAGACCTACTGCACAGTACAGGAAAAACATGGCTGATGAGTGGAGAATGAAACTTGCACCCCTCCCTGGGAATCCAGAAATGCTGGGGCATCTACCCCTCTCTGGGCTTCTGGGTCTTATCCTCCAGGAAAACTAAATACTGGCAAAGCCTTCTCATCAAAGCAGCCTGTTTTAGTCCAACATCTTCAAACACAGACGGTGGAGAGAAGGGAACTAGCCTACGAGATTGGCAATAACTATGGTTATTAATTATCAGAGGGGGCACCTAGGATCCAACACCATCAAGGAGGGAGAGCACCTAGAGATGACACAAAGCTGGAGATTGTTACTTTACTCAAAGAAGGTGGCAAGAGGCAGAGGAAAGTAGCAGAAGGAAGGGTAAAGCAAACAAAAAGAATACCATGGCTTTGTAGCTGGCTATACCCACAATGGAAACTATGGGACCAGCAGGAAGCTATCACCACATCCCAGGAAGAC
The DNA here is from genome assembly GCA_013399195.1 of Dicrurus megarhynchus. Taxonomy (NCBI): domain Eukaryota; kingdom Metazoa; phylum Chordata; class Aves; order Passeriformes; family Dicruridae; genus Dicrurus; species Dicrurus megarhynchus. The sequence goes on along the minus strand of VXAD01012639.1, from coordinate 3,451 downwards.
TACTGGGTCTCTTGGGTTGGCTCTGTTCTTTCCTGAAGCCAACAGGTATTGTTAATTTTAGATTTCTAATTAGTATAAGACAGCTGTGCATGCAACCACATGGTTAGAAGAAAGAGTGTCCTCTTGTCAAGATCCGACTGTGATGGACACAGTGAGGAGCAACCAGGAGTTTATTGTGGCTAGATGCCATCAAAACCACTACTAATTAGTTTAGATTGAGGCTGTTAACCCACAATATGCAAATTTTGTCCCACCCAGCCTAATTTTGGGAGCTGCACTTATCTGACAAAACTCAGAGAAAGCTTCAGCCATACTATTCCTTTGCATGTGTGAGAGAGGCTTCAGGGAATTGCATGTCCTAGGATATGGTGACTCAGGGCTATGTAGATCACAGCAGTGCATGGCAGGGTCAGTGCTCCAAGTTTCTGAGCAATAAAGAGAAGCAGGTTTATCACCTGACTAAATGGACAGTAGCTTTATCCTTGCTGGAATTTAACATGCCAAAAAAGGTGCTGGGTGGTCACTAGCCCTCCCTTCCCACCCAGGCTGGGGTCAGCACAGCTAAAGGTCTTCATGTGCTGCCACAAAATGACACGACTGTGCTGGGCTTTGGGGAGACTTTTGCCAACACAATGGCAACAAAGGTCTCAGCAGACCAGGGAAGGTCCAAGAAAGAGTCCATGGAACTTGGATGTGAATGAAGGTGGGATGGACAGAGATACGCAAGCTCAGCAGCCTCATCCTCTCACAGCCTCTTCAAGACCAAACTCCTTGAGAGTGCCTTCCAACCAGGCTGAGATCAGCCAGGTCCTGCCCCTCAGAGGATTGGTCGAGAGCTTCTAATTGTGACAATGAAGGACTCTGCAACTCTGTTAAGATTCTCTTTTAAGATATTTGAAGTCGCTTTCACGGAGATGGGCCTGGCTTTAGCAAGGGGGACCAGTCAGCTAGGAAAGTTGACCCTTACCATCCTGGCCTAGAGGGAGTGGGTGTGCAGTGTACTGATGGAAAACAGTTTCCAGATGGGATACACAGCTCACAGCACAGTCTCATTTTGCATTATTCGCTCCTGTTATCTTCCCCTCCCTTTCACACCCTCCTTCCTTCTCCTTCTAACTATGCTCCAAAGCCAAGAAATAGCACGAGATGTGTTTCCAAAGCTGTATTACCAGTGAGCGGTCAGGGAGGGGGCAGCCAAGGGACAGAAATGCAATGGCGAGGATGTGCTGGATTTCCTGATCCAAGGCTGATTCTGGCTGCCCGTCCCCCTCAAATTCTAGGAGGACGGGGAGGCAGTGCCCAGAGAGGATAAGCCAGTGTGCACACGTATGGGGAGGCAACAACCATTGCATCTCTAGGCCCTACAGAGAGCCTTAACCTGTTCTGGTGCCACAGTAGAATCTGCTCAGGCTGAGGCCACCTCAGCCATGGGGAGAGAGTGAGAATCTGTCAGCTCCTGGCTTCTGCTCCCTCCCACTCCTGGTGATCGACATAGGCACCGACTCTTCCAAACATATTTTCACCACATGTTTTCACCCTGACCTCATGCTTAGGGTTGTCTAAATAGCACACTGTATGTGCGTGCGTGCACTTCTCATTCAAACACCCTTTCCTGTTGTACAACAGTTATCTTGGGAGCTAATGCAAGGCATCCAGATATCCAAATGCAACCTCTACATACCCCCACCCAGAGCTGGTGTTAGAACTCTGGAGGCACCAAGCAGAGACTGAGGCACTAAGCCTTCTCCCCTGCCTGGCTGCACATGGGATGCCTTAAGGTAGCACTCTTGTAGCCCAGTGGCACCATGCATGGCTGAGGAGGTGATGACTTCCTCCTCCTGGATCCACTTCTCTGTACTCATCCTGGCTGCATCTGTCCCTCCTTTTCCCTTTCATGCTTCCATTCTTTGACTGTGACTTTCCCCTTCCCACCTCCAGCTGAGTTGTTTGGACACAGTCTCCCTTCAGAATCAGCCTGGTTCTCACAGCCTCTCTCATCCCACCACAATGGTCTCGCTCCAAAGAGAAAGCAGTGAGGGGCTAATCCAGCTGGGCAGCAGCCCAGGCCCAGGAGACGAAAGGCCTTTGCAGGTTGGAGGTTCTGCTCATGCTGGCAGGCAGTGAAGATGGGGAGGGGATTCTTCTGAGTTCTCTCTTTTCTTTTTGAAAATTTTTTCCTCTTTGCTTGCCAAGATAAATCTCCTGTCCCAGCTGTGACATCTGCATTTCCCTTCTCTGCTTTCACTAAGGAATGAAGCCCCCTGCACTCCAGCTGCACAGCCGAGGTTTTCTTTACATTCCAGGAAAGAAGAGCCCATACACTCCAGACAGTCCTTCTCCTCTCTTTAAAATGCAGTGAATTTTAGACCTTATGAAAGTGAAGTTCTCAACAGTGTTAACAAGATTCAGGATGGACAGATGCTGTGCACACTTCTCCACACAGCCAGCCAGTGCATGTGCACCCCAAGGGGCACAAGTGATAATCCAACCACCCCTTGGCTGCCACCTCTCTAGTGCTCCTCCATCCTGAACCCGTATTGCCCTTGTACCTCACATATCACAGGTCTCTGCTGCTCTGTGCCTGGTCTGCCCAGGCCCCTGGTGTGCCTGGGCAGCTTGGCACTGACGTGCTACCCCCTTGCTGTTGCTGCTTCTCTGCATGGCATGGCCAAAGCACCAAAGGCCAAACTGCCTGTGAATGCCACTGTCATTCCCCTCCAGCAGCAGGACAGCATCCTGACCAGCAGTGCCCCTGTCTTTTCCAAGCACTGCATCAATGCCCAAGTCACCTGTGATTACTTTCAGCATCACAGCCTTGGGGGTATGGTGGACCGAACACTCCAGACACCAGAGGGTGGCAGGGTTTGACTGAACCTGATCTGGACCTAGGCCCAGAATTTGCTGCTGTCTGTAGAATTGTAGAATCACAGAATAATTTAGGTGGGAAAAGACTTCCGAGATCATCGAGTCTAAGCTATGACTGAACACCATGTCAACTGGAACATGGCACTAAATGCCACAGCCAGTCTTTCCTTAAACACCTCCAGGGATGATGACTCCCACCATCTCTCTGGGCAGTCCATTCCAATGTCTAATCACCTTTTCTGAGTAAATTCTTGCTAATGTTCAACCTAAACCTGCCGTTTAAGACTACATCCTCTCATCCCGTCTCCAGTTGCCTCAGAGAAGAGGCCGACCCCCACCTGGCTACACCCTCCTTTCGGGTACTTGTAGAGGGTGATAAGCTCTCCCCTGAGCCTACTCTTCTCCCTGCAAGGCACAGGCACAACTCGCTGTGGAAACCTCCTTCCACCGCGCCTCCGTGCCAAGGGCCTGGATTTACAATTTCCAGCGCTAGGCGCCACAGGACCTAGGAGGGACCGTCGGCGGCTCAAGGCACAGCCGGGGGAGGGCGATGGCGGGCGCGGGGCCCAGGCCGGGCGCAGCAGCG
>VXAD01012638.1:678518-698896 GCA_013399195.1 Dicrurus megarhynchus | reverse complement strand
TAGGGGGGAGGCAGAATGTGAGTGAATCCTTAAAACCCCCCAACTACCACAGCTAAAAATGAAAATTTTTCAAACCTGTCCCAGGATTAAGAACTATAATCCTCTAAAATTCAAGGGGAAAAAATGTGCACATACATTGTGATATCTGTGTCATGAAATTGTGAGTTCTGCAGTAGAGATTTTGAGGTTTTTTTTCCATTTTTACTCTGTCTTTGACCAACTCTGACTTGCCAGCTAAAGTCCTGTGAAAGCACTCACACTTATGTCTCTTCTACAATCCTATGGCTAATCCCTTCAAAATCTTGAGGCCTACCTGTTTTTGTAAAGCAGAGCATGAGTACAAGAAGAAGGTGTAAACATTTATAAGACTACTGACAGGAGCTTTGTACCACTGGAAGAAGATACCAAGCTCTTGGTGAAGGTGGTCAGACACTGGAACAAGGTGTCAAGAGGGGCTGTGGCATCCTCATCCCTGGAAACAGCCAACCCCTTGGGCAACTTGCTGTAGCTGCCCCTGCTCTGAAAGGACAATCTCCAGAGATGACCATTCAGCCATGATATGGTCTGTGGGTGCTTTAGAACCAAAATGAGATTAAGAATCTGTATGCTAAAAATTGCTGCAGTGTTACACATAGCAAAACAATACAATGAGAATGGTGCAACACACGTTGCAATGTTTCTCTCCTTTGAAAGTCAGTGATTGATGTATGGCTGTTAGAAAGAGGTGGTTTTTTCTTAAAAGTCAACACACCCTCTCAAATACTTTTCTTGAGCTTTTTGGATCTCTTTTTCCTTAATGCGCTCAAATGCTAAGCACCATTCCAAATTCATGTCAATATATCTATTGACATCTTTCTTGCTGTTTTCCTCTTCTTCTATTCTCTGTGGTATCAGTCTTGCCAACTGCTCCTGAGATCTTTGGTTATGATCTAGCAAAGCCCTTAAGCACATGCTTAACTTTAAGAATGCAAACAGTCTTTGTGAATTCAGCAGGACATTTCCTTTAGCTGCTTGTCTGGGCTGGGGCCAGAGTGCTCAGTGCTCTATATACAGATCGAAATATAATAATTCACACACAGTTAGTTAGAAAATCACTGCAGAACGTGAAATAAATTGGAACAGACTTTTCCCAGTCCTTTCACAGAATTTGGCCATGCAACACTACAAAAATTCTACCAGCTCTGAATGTAGTCTATAAATTAACAGAATTCAATTCATCAACGTATGTCATGGAAAATATCTGTTTTATACACAAAGTTACTTTCACATGCACATATTTTCTCTTCGTCTCCCTCTCCTTCTCGTGCATGCACACACATACACACACTTAGGAGACTTCGGCCTGCTTGACTCTGTATCTTACTGTGTTCCTCAGGAAATGTCATTACTTATAGCTTCTTCTAAAGTTCAAAAAATCTGCACAAATTGCTAGGTAGAAGTTCATGATACTTTAAGCTCTTAAGACACATTTTGGGGGAAGCTGTACAGAAGTTTACCAACAGGCTGCAGATAAGCACAAACCAGGCAGAGGTGCAAACACGAGACCAGTCTAGCACGGTCAGGCCAAAGGTCTGAGTTCTTGCTATACCAGGTGCTCAGATAAGGGCACAAGAACAGGGCAAATGTATTGTGGCATTTATATATCCCAAGTTTATTCACTCAGCTTCAGCAGCTCAGGTCTTCCCACAACTGAATGGCACATCAAGATTTACTGGTACATTAATTTTTTTAATGCTTTTAATTCCATTACTTTATCTAGTCTCTTTTTTTCATCTGTGTAAACTTCTGGCACTCACAAAATCCTGTGGCAAGAAGTTTCACAACTTGCTCCAGTCTGTACTCTGTGAAGGAGTACCAAAAAACACTTGCTATTTTTTGTGAACATACCACTTGCTTGCCTCATGCAAGAACTAGGAGCAGCAAAAGAAACAGCAGTTTCTTATTCGCCTTCCATGTGCCATTCATGATTTTATATTCTACTATAACATCCCCCTCTGCCAGCTCTTTTCTTAGCTGAAAAATCCTCCTCCATCTAATCACTCTCCTGTAACATCCTTTGTACAGAGGAAGAGCTGATGTGCTGGAAGATGCAAGCTGTCTGCTTCAACAAGGTGCTTCCAGGAGAATTGGAACTCCCAGGCTAATGAGACCTGGGCCAAGAGATTCTGCTAAGTTGTGATTGCTTAAACTTTTGCATTGAGGTAATGAACACCTCCCTGTGCATCGACTAAAGTCTGCATGCAGCTAGTTGTGAGCTGTAAAATAATGTCATACATGAATGGCAAAAGCAAACCATCCTTTCTTTTTACTGCTAAAACAAGAGAATCCTTAGTGAAAAAAAAAATGTTCGTGTGAAGAATTCTGCTGGTTCCAAGATCCAAAGTTTGTGGCTCTCTTTTTGTCTCGTTTAAGACACAGCAGTGGAAGATTGAATGGTGTAGGTGAGGCCAGTTTCTTCCTTGACGTATTTACTTCAAATTCTCTTTGTGGATTTTTGTGTAGTTTGCAGGTGTATGTGTGTGTGTGTGTCTTTATTCATTGCACAATACCCTAAGGTTTAGACAGAACTGCCTAACAAACTACATGACTACTAAAAAAATGATTTATGCAGTTCAGATTAATAACTGAAACCAACAAAATAAATGAACAACAACAAAAAAAGCAGCTTTTTAATGCCATGCTAAAATTTCTTTTAGCTGAGTATTGTACATATTCAAGACTGCAAGACTACCTCCAGCTCTGAGAGCTGATATCCACACCTGCTTCCAGATGTGTCTTCTCTTCTGATAAAGACAGTTATTGTTAACCTGCTTTGCATTTCTCATAAGCTGTGCTTATTGCTGTGCTTATTCCCATGGCATTCCTTCATGTCTGAAAGGCCTAAATCTCATACTCCTGCTATAATGCTTTGAGACCATGAGATGTGTCACCAAAATGCCTAGAAAAACAGAGGCCAATGCACTGCCTTCATTTGCAAGTGTGTTGCCTTACGTACCTCAGTTAATCCAGTACTGAAATGGGATGAAATCTTGGCTCCATGAATGCCAGCAGCAAAACTCACTAACATCAAGGATGTCGGGAATCTACTGACTTCTGCCTGTCAAGTGTTGCAAATCTGTCTGAGCTGATGTCTGTAAAATAAGACATGAGATGGAAACCCAAGGATTCAACCTCAAAACTTGGTGCTGCTCTATGGGAATCTGTAACTCTTACAAAGTGTCTCCTAATGGACATTCTTTCTTCTCGTTTTTCTTGGCTGCTGTTGAGTGTTTCTGGTGTGCCCAAGCAGGGCGAGCACTGGCCGTGCATCCAAATGTACCAGGTACAGTGCGTCTGCACTGGGATGTTAATGAATGTTGGCATCAGGAGACTGGCAAGGGAAGAGCCCCGTAAGAAAAGCCTTTTATTTCAAAAGGTTTTTCTGTGCCCCATGGCTGAGGGACAGAGCTTAGTTCGTGTCCACTGGGTTGCAGAATTTCTCATCGCTATGCTTGAGAATTTGTGCCCTGTCAAAATTGTTGAGCTAAAATTCGCAAAATGGTCTGGAAGTGTCAGCTCTCCAAAACATTAGAGGTGCATCTGATATCCACTCTACACCCTCCAACAGCTGAGAAAGCCGCTAAATGCATTTAACTGAATGTGAGTCTCTGGGATAAGTCTTAGCTGCTCAACATGAACAGCAAAATCTCATCTGTTTTTTCATCAACTTCACCTTAATTTCCTAAGTTAAAACACAAACAGTGTTGCTACCCTATGTCCTAGCTTGGCTCTGCTTCCTTTGTGCAATGTAAAAATACAAATATATTCCTCTAGCATTAGGGAGATGTACTACAAACGTTATATACTAAGAGGTAGGACGCAGCAACTTAAAGGTAACAGTGGGTAGCACAGATATAGTTCCTACAAGAGACCAAACCAGACCAGACTTGATGTCATTAAGTCTCTTTAGCACTTGGAGCTCAGACAATGGCACATTTAAAGTACATGGGTGGCTTCCATCCATTTCCTAGTGGGCAAGTGTCCACCTGACAAAAGCACCGCTAGCATTGGCAACGTGTGGAGCACTGGCAGCTCACCCGGAGCAGCCAATGGACAGGAACCCACGACAGGGACGCTCTCATGTTTCCAGAAGAATGTTTCCAAGGCAGGTTTGTGACAAACTGATGGGAAGCCAAGTGTCCTGCCACTTGGCCTGTACTGCCAAGGTGTTAGCGTGGCACCGTTCCCATTCCCTAAAGACACATTTAATCTTTGACAAGGCACAGTGTTTGATAGCAGAGCTGTTTACATATGCATGTGCTCAGCTGAGCTGAGGTGTGCTGCACTGTCAGTGCCACATCATTCACTGAACAGGCTTCCAAGCACTTCTGGTAGTTTTACTGCTGAATGGAGAGAAAAATGGACACATTTTAATCATTAAGCCCTATTTTCTTAGCGGTAGCTCTGTCCACAAAGATACTGTCTACGAAAGCCTTTAGTCACAAGAAATAAAGTCAATGATTGATTTGTATTCTGCAATGCACCCTCTGGCTAAAACCAAGTTATAAGTACCAAATGGTTGAGACGGGGCTTGTGAAAGGGCAGTTATGTGAGTGGCACTAGAAGAAAAATGTTAATAAAGGGCAGTCTATTGAACTGAGGTTAAACACTTTCATACTTCTCAACCAACCCAGAAATGTCCCTGAATTCTCATTAAAAAATGTTCTTTATAATCTGATGTTTTACCTTATTAAGGAAGGGGGATCTTGACGATCAAGAAATATTACTTCCTTGAGGAAAAACAAAGGTAACAAGGATATAGCTTAAAAATCCTTTATTCTTCTCATTTTCTTTAAGCATTTGTCTTGTCTTTTTGTTCATTTGTCTGGGCTTTCTTTTATTTTTAGAGCTGAGTTGCTTTCTTAAATGAGTGAATTGGAAGAAGTTTGGAGGCTCGTCTCTAATTCCGTGCAGGCTCTTTAGTGCTCCTGAGGCAGAGCCAAGCCAGGAGGGCAGCCAGTCTTTCTGCTGCCACACCAGGCACCAGCCCCACCAGCAGCCCTGCTCAGCCTCCCTTCTCACACCCCAGAGCCCTCTGCAGCACTCCTCCAGAACCAGCAAAATCTACCCAAAGAAGTATTTGAGGCTTTGGGGTTTTCCAGACTGGCCTGGAAATCTCAGAGAAACACAACCCTGCCAGGTACAGTCCACTAGAATCCTGTTTCCAGATTAAAAATGGCAAAAATCGCAATATACGGGGAAAGGACTTCACAGAAGTTAGCAAATGCCTGTAGCTGTTTGAGTTGAGGTTTGGGATGTCACCGAGTCTGGCCGATGAAGAGTGGGCTTGCAGGAGTTGATGCCAGGCACACAGTAGAAAGCTGGGGTTTAAACCAGATGACTGTGTGCCTCACAGGTAGGACCGTGGCCCTGGCACCTGGTATATCCTACAGCTGGGCCAGTTTTCAGCTGTGCCACGGGGTACAACCTGGGCTTTGGAACGCTTTGAGGATGCCAGCACCTCACCGCTAATTTAAGCTCAAAGTCCCAGGGAAGTTTTCTCTGTGTTGTCATTGCCAAGGGGAGTGACTGATAAAAATGGTGTGAATTGACAAGCCTGGTGTAAGGACGCACGTGTTTTGGGAGAAGCCCTGCTATGGACACGGAGATGTACTTGAGATTCCCCCTCGGTGGCCTGCACAGCACTGACCTGAAACAGCAAGTGGACTGATTGCCAAAAAAGGATTGCAAGCATGGTGTCTCCTTCCCTAGGAAGGGGTGTCCCACTGTTCCCATTCATCAGGGAACAGCACATACCTTGATTTTAAACCACATACATGATAAGCCAACATTTGTTTTAAATTTTAAATTAGCATAAAATAGCATTTTTATCAGTGCTTGAGCCAGGGCATGATTGAAAGTCAGGGCACATTTGATTCCGGACTTTTCTTTATAAACAGCTTAACCTTTTTTGTTTAGCAAATGCTAGGTTTCAAACAAGTCTGTCTGTATAGAGTGAGTAGTGTTTTTTCTGTTACAGAAGTGTTTAATCCTGAGAAAACTCAGATCTGAAAACCTCTTCGTTGGCTGAAATATTCAAAGATTTAACAAATTCAGCAAGTGGGAAAATTAATCTTTGAATAGAAGAAACAATCTGACAAAATAAGCCATAAAAGTAGGTGCCAGGTGTCGCAAGGAAGTTCTTAATGCAGCACTTGCTTAATGTATACTCAAAATGCATCCACTTTTGTTCGAAGATCCAACAAAACATATGAAATTGGGTTACACCAATTCTCTTGATCTATGAATCTTCCACTGTGTCAAAGATAATACACCAAACAAACTTACATGTAAATGGTGTGATAAAATGATCTACCGTATACATTATCATCCATTAATATTGTTGGGGCTAATGCATTTCATCTGTCACACACTTTGTTTTATATTATCCCCACCTTACTAAAAAAATACCATAAAACCTGCTGGGTTGACAGCCACGCAGGTTACCTGCTGGGAAGCAAAAGTCCAAGGACACTGTTTCCTGGCACTGTTGTGCCCACAGCTGCAGGTGGAGAAGGAGGTAGTGCAGTCAGGTTGTGGGGAAAGGTGTGCTCTGCTCTGGGCATTGCCACTGTCCTTTGGACACGTCGCTTCATTTCTTTATGCTCATCTTCCTCTTCCACTGAGTGTGTTTGTAAATAAGTGGAGCTGCACCTGTTCTCACCAGTGTGACATGCCCCACGCTTGGCAGAAGCCTCCAGGCTCTGTAGTGTAGCATAGTAAGTGAAAAATAACAATTCATAATAAGATGAGAGATTCTGAGATCACTCTGACCTTGAATTCTCTACTGTCTTTTAACAGGGAGAGGGTGAAATTAGATAGAAACAGCCCCCTCATTTTGTGTAGAGCCACCAATGACCCAGGCTGTATTTGAACCACAGCCCTAGAGGTGAAAGGCTTTGTGTCTCATTGCCAATTCACAGCAAGAACATAACTTGAGCCCACACACTAATGCTAAGCAAGGGCTGAGTGTTACTAATCCTTGTTCACATATCTGCACCTATTAAAATCACATGTGTGAAGGTTTGCAGGACTTGTTCTTTTACTGTAGTGATTGGGCTTTTCATAATGTGCTCTTAAATATAAAAAAAAAACCTGCAAAAAAAAAAGAAAAGAAAAAGACAAATGCAAGAACAATATATGGCTTTCTTTCTCAGACATATTGTGCTGAATGGCGTTGTTTGGCTTAAACTAAAACATGTTTTTAGAAGGCTGAGAAGAATGTTTGGACATAATGGTTTAAAAGACTCATTATCACAGGTGCTGCACTTTATTCTCTGATTCATTCTTATTGCCAGCAAACCACCTCCACAAAGGCTGCTGGCAGCGTCCCTCCCACTGGAATGCTTGCCCTTCTCCCTGGCTGCATAATGTGTGGAGGGCAGGATTATCCAACTCGCTAACCATCCCTCTCGGCCCATGGGCTCCAGGATGATGGGGAAAATCTACTTGGGTAAGATCTTTCAGATTCTGACTTTCAATGACCCTGTGACAGAACAAGATAGAATACTGCTGCTTTTTAAAATGCTAGGTAGTTACTTTCAGCTGCTAACAGATTTCCTCATTCCTGACAGAATTTATAAGCATCCATTATAGTTCTTTTTTTTCTTCATGTAAATTATGGGTATCAGACCTGAAAACCTTAAAGAATTCTCTTGAAAGACCATTTTATCCCTCCTGATGTTTGCATCCCCATGGACCAGGCATTTCACAAGGGAGACCAAATGGAGTGACGGAAGACGGGACTGCTTTAAAAAGAAATATTCTCTGATTTTTCTAGCCAATGACAGCAGCCAGAGGTGAGCAATGGAACTTGTTTGTCCAGTGCTTTTGTGAATACAGTCACAGTGCTCATAGGCTGTGTGTTAGAACTGCAATTGTTCATGATATAACTTTGAGCTCTTTACTGATACCTGTGCAATCAAGCAAAATAAATCTCTTAATTGTCGTCTTACACATCATACTGTTTTTTCCCTGATGCTGATGGGAAATTATTCCAGGTAAATCCCACCTGTCTGGCAATTAAACAGCTTGAAATGTAAAATGCCAAGATTTTTTCTCCTATGCTCTCTGTACCCATAATTCCAGTCCTACTTCTTTCACTGCCATTCTTTGATCCATTGGTTTTTTCCAGCATAAATTCCTATCATCACTTCAATATCTTCACATACGCAGGATCTTGGTCATCTCTTTTAAAAAGCCATCTGTAAAGTGATCTTTTTTGGTTCTTGCTATCAAATCACAGCTTCTGAAACCCAGTGGTCTGTGGGGCATGGATGGATGTTCTGTTTGGGAGATGTCCAGTCATGTCATTCCAACTCCAAGCTCTCACTTCCCAATGCTCCTACAGGCAGCCAGGTTTTTTTGTTAGAAGAAAAGAGGACAAAGTGTTTATGTTTAAAATATATCATTGTTTTACTAATGCTACTTTCTCACATAAGCAAATAGTATATTTTTATATGTTATGCAATTATGGCTAAGATGGTCTGTGTGGGATGAAATAAAAAATAATGGTCCATGAAATCAGGGATAGAAGGCAAACTATCCACAGAGCAATATAAAGAATTTGTCCCCAGTGTACACAGACTGGGGAGCCCACAGTCATTCTTTATTCATATTTTCTATATCTTTTGTTGAAATTATTTAATACAAATTACACTCTAGAAAGTGACATGGCCTTCCATTGCCTTGTGCATATCACACTCAGTAAGAATAAAAGCACTTTGGTTTTATCAGGGAAATTAAGATTTAGTGTATGAACACATGTGATCAAACCCAAGTAATCAAATCCAAGTCCTGTCATCAAGAAAAAATTCTGATCCTAAAACCGAATAGGGCCAGGAAACCTCACAAAAGTCTTCACCTGCCACAACTGCCAACACCTGTCAGTCAGCATCAGTCCCCAGCTGAAGTCAGGTATCAAAAAGCCAGCACATTTCTTGCATACACCTGTACTTTTCAGCTGAATTCCAGGAAAACCACCCCAGACTCAGCCAGAGCAGAGCCAACCAAGCAGTTTGCTCCTGGTGAATCTCTAATGAGCCCTTGGGTGCCGGGTTGCTGTGAGCCTGAATGGGCCTCTCAGTGCAGTGGTGAGCTCCCAGTTGATTTTTTGGTTTTAGTCAATACATATTTTCATTTGAAGCCACTGCAAAAGTTATTTCATGCTGAAAACAAGCATTCCTGGATCTTATAAACAAACAGTATAAATAAAGAAGCCAGCCTTCAAGTGTGACTTTGTTCTAGAGAAACATTAAATGCAGTGCATCACATACTCACTCACAGTCACTCTCCCCACCCTCTTCTTAATTTATGCTTTCTTTTATTTGCAGACTTTTAAAAAAGAGTTACCCAGCAGAGCACAATTTGCCATCAAACCAAAAGGAAGAAAAAGTAACCCAATACTTCACTCAGGGGTTGGAAATGCTGCAGACAGAAATTTTTAAATCCTTAACATATCAATCCAGAGTTGTATAATTCACATCCAGAGCTGCTAGCGAGTCACGGGGGGGTGACTTAATATGCTCCCCAAAGTCCATTATGTTATCCATATCCAGGAAGAGATCTGTGCCAGGGCTTTCTTGAATCAAAGCGATGTCCACCATTCTTCAACTGTGAGCCTGCTGAGATTTTTTTTTTCCAGTTTCTGGCAAATAGATATCTGGCTCTAGTACATGCCAGATTGATGCACTTTGTGACTGATCCCTTAATAATATTCAAGTCTCCTAGCCCCAGAACACAAAAGCTCAGCAACTGCACAGATATCTACCTCCAATATTTTTTGCTGATATAAAAAAAAAAAATCCTATTATCTCCCTCCCCCAAAACGTACTCCTTCTCTTATGCTAGACCTCACAATTTTAAATATTGGGGTCGGGGGGGGGTTGGCTTTCATACAGGTCTAGTGACAAACAGATGTATTTTTAGTTTTAGCAAATGTAGAGAGAGACTACAAGTGAAAGACAGAGAGAAGGAGAGAGGGAGGGAGGAGGAGAGAATATGTGTGAGTTTTACACTTGGGGGCCACATTGCATCTATGCGATATTTTCTAATACATGTATCATATTAAGATGCCCTGCATGACTTCAGGGCTTCCTCCATCATACACAGCTATTACTCTTAAGCCAAACCTGTGTGTGGAGCTGTTTTCTAACTCTGATTAAAAATTCCAAGGATATCTTTGTTAAAAACATTAACAACCACCTATTGCAAATAAAGCGTATTTTAGAAATCAGGAGCTAAAAGTAAACAGCCCAGTCTGGCTTCATTTCTTATGTTTTTATTGCTACACCCCTGTGAAACTGAATAGATGGAACTATTTTATAACATTGTGCTGCTGTATAATGCTCTTTAGTTACAATATCATGATATATTAATACATATCTACACTTCAGTCTTCAGGAGTTTCTTTCATCTGAACAGATGAGTTCTAAGCCCCTTTTTCTTCCAGTCTTTTTTGATTTTTGGACCCTTACAAATTTCCAGTGAAAAGTATGGCCCCCTTTAGCATTTCCATATGCAGGGATTGCTCCATAGCATCTGTGAACCCGTTTTCCTTAACCTTTTATTAGTAAGGGTAGCAGGAGTCTGTAGGTCACAGACTGAAAACATTTTCTAAGACCTTACAAGTTAATTAAACTGCAAACCCCTCACCCATTTGACCAGCAATACCTCCAGTTTGCAAAGGTGCTAGCAAAGGGACAGAGAGGATCATTGTCTTCCCAAAAACAGCTCCATAGATGGGAACTTCACCTGGGACACTGAATTTCCAACTTCACTGTTAACCTTCATTCTTCTTGGGCAGTGGCAGATCTGTGGGTGTAAACAGTAGGCACAGAGATCCAGACATTTGAAGGCTGCTTGCAAAGGAAGCCACTGAGCCTTGTTGCTTCACAAGTAGGATTTTGCTGTATTTTTAGTATACCGGCTTTTTAAGATGTAATCAGGCTTTTCCCCCTGTTCTTTGGATGATATAAAAATCACTGCATCCTAGATGTTGTGGGCTTTTTTTCTCTTTTTTTTTCTTTTTCTTTTTCTTTTTTTTTTTTGGTGTGGTGCTTGTTTGTAATATATTAAGACTTAAAAATTGTAGTCAAAGCTATTTCTTTGCTGCTTGTTTGCATTGCTAGTATAGGTCTTATCTTTCACAGCAGACTACATTGCCACTGGAGTGCTAAAAAAAAAAAAAGCAGGACAACCCATTAAGTGAAGATCAGAAGTTGAACAAATTGGGAAGCTACTTTTCATGGAACTGTTAAAATCCTCTGGTTTTGCTTATTTGCTCTTAACTATAACCTTGTGAAATGTGCAGCTGAGATTAAATCAGTCGGAGTTTCAGCCCTTGTGCCCTTCCATCAGGACGTGTGAGAGTTCCCCCTGCGCGTTCTGAGATAAGTCTGCACTATTTTTGTTAGAATAGTTCATGCATTCAGAGCGACTTGTTCCAGCACAGATAAGGCAAGTGGTGCTTTATGATGTACGAGCTGGTCCTGCTGAAGTGTGTGTTACAACAGGCTAAGTATCACTTCCCTGTCTACACTGCCAATTTGGAGTAAATTGGGAGATTCTGTTTAAGCTTCTGTTAAAAAAAAAAAATTTTTTTTTTACAAATCCTACAAACTCCTGCACAGAGATCCACAAACTCTGCATAGGAGACCATTGGTAGGGCTGTGGGAGGATGGTGGGTCTGGACATAATTATTTCTATTTTTTTGGAAGATAAAATTGAGTTAAGAAAAAATTAAGAGTAAAAGAAAAGCTAAAGGCAGTCAACAATATGTGCATTTTTTCCCTAGTAATTCTTTCAGTGGCTGTAACTGCAAGGGATTTGATGTGATCTTAGCTGGAAAAGGAAAAGGGTTTGATATTTGTGGGTGGGAGAAGAGGTTCACAGTGTAATCTGTGTGTGACCACAGCATTAATAACACTGAATGAGCAGTGCGGTGAGCAGCACTCGGGTAGTCTGTTCTCCATGCACGTTTCCCCATGGATTCACTGCTCTCTGCCACCCACACTGCCCTGTCTCTATGGACCTTCCCTCCCGTGGGTGCTAAGCTGGACCTCTCTAACAGGCATCATATTGGAGGACATAAATATTGTTCATCTCTCCATCTCCTGTCACATTCAGGTGAAGTTAATCTATGGTTACAAATGCTACAGCATGATGTGGTGAGCTGCTTTTCTCCAGGAAGCCAAGATAAAAGAGGTGAGATTGTCAGCCAACAAAACTAGGGAAAGTTAAACTTCATATATCTCTCTGATGAAAAACAAGCATAATAAATCTTTTAGAAAGTAAAACAAAACAAGGGCACTCTGTGTTGTTAAGAAAAGCAAATCCAGAAGGATTTTACAGAAATTTTTTAAGAGTTTACAGAAACTTTTAAGAGTTCTGGTCAAAGCTATACTAGAATACCACATACTCCATTGAATTAATGTTGGTGCCAGTTCAAGAGACTGTATCCCAAATGTCACAATCTTGGCATTTCTCTTAAAGCCAGAGTTCCTAGATGTCTGTCTCTCAGAGTCTCTGTGCTTTCTTTATTAAAAAATGGAAATGTCCATCCATTACAGTCTTTATGGTCAAGATTTCAACTATGGAATGCAAATAGGAGCATACTGTACAGTGGCTTAATACTCCAGAAAATAAACTTAGGGTATACAAAGACATTTTCTCTTGGCAGCTAGTAGCTTTTTCCTTCTAGAAAGCATCTTCATTAGAAGTGAAGTTCAGCTTTTAGGGATATAAAACTTTTGTGTGTAGTCTCTGCCAGTCCTTCAGGCACTGGCTGCAGTCAACGGAGCAAGTCAGGTGCCGTAGCAAGGTGAGGCATTGCACAGTGGGCATGTTTTAGCCTAGCTGGGATAAGCCACTGTTTGGGCCTCTTTCTTAACTTTGCAGGGCACTCAGATGATCAGCTTAAGGCCAGGCAAGACAAAATATTCTCTGATAAGTTACTCTTGCAGATAATTTTCAAATTTGTTTTCACTGCCTTATCCTGCAATATGCAAAACATAAGCAGAGCCCTCTGCCTGTGGTGTCCCACTGCTGACAGGGAGAAAAATGTGAAGGCGAGAGGACCTGTTCAGATATGGACCACAGAATTGCAGGAAAAGGAATGAAAGTTGCTGGTGATGAAAAGGCAACACAAGAGGATACTCTTTTATAGCATTATTTGGTTGGAACAAGAGGAAAATGAGTTTGAAATAGAATTGTGGTGCTCTGTTTTCCTTTTTTATTTTTTCCCCCAGAGAGGGTAATGAACAACCACTGGAACAAAATTTGCCTACAGTGGAAGGGGAGTTCTGATTTGAAATATTTAAAACCAGGTCAGATGTCTTTCTAAATGAAATATTGTAGCTCAGCTAGAAATTACAGACTCATGGCAGGAACCACTTGTTGAAATTCAATGACCTCTGTAATACAGGACCTCAGAGCTGAAGACTGTAATAATGTCCTGAAAATCCTACTTTTATTTATTTGTAATAAAGTAGTGCTTAGATTCAAATAACATCTGCTTGCAGAAAAAAACCCCAACATATTCTTAAAAGTTTTGTTGTGCTAAATCAAAACTAACATTGCTATTTTCTGCTAAACATTGTAAATACGCTTAGTAAAAATAGACAGTCATTGCCAAAAGAGCATATAATACCCATTTTCTAATATAAACAACTAGATTTTTGCACGGCAAGAATCTCATGGATTTTGGTAACAGATTCATGCACACATGACCTAATTGGTGGAACAGGTTTTCTGGGCATATCAAGAACCCAAGGCACAGTAAAAGCTCCCTGCATGTCCTGAGGTGGCTATAGGAGGTCATTGATGACAGCACTTATTTGTCCAGACAAGAACAACTTAAGGTCTGATTCTGTAAGCTTTTGATTATCCTCTCAAAGAGAGTGGAGGCAGTTTGCCACTTGTCAGGTTTGAAATCAGGAGGAAGGAAGGAATTTCATATTCCTACAAGATGGTAAATTGCTGCCTTGCCAACTTTCCTGTAATTGTCCTGTACTGCAACAGTCAATGTTTCAGTCATAAATCATTTAGCTCTAGTGCCACAGGAAAGTATGCATAATGGGCTGCATGTGCTACTTTAGCTATGTTCTCCACTCCTGCCCGGACATAGATTGCTTTAGGTCAGAGGGACAAAGAGAACGAGCCTGAGGACATGTGTATTTTCATAACCATGTGCACAGTTTTCCCAGGTCTTCTGAACATAGATTTCTTCATTCTGGGCCACCAAGGAAATCTAGAGGCCAATGTTATTCTATCTATGTAATCTCTGCTTTCTTCTGCATTCCTCTTTGGTAAAAGCACTGCCTTAGCTCCCTGCCTTTGAGAAGGAGGCTAAGCTAAGCAGGCTGGCAAGGCACAGAAAGAAGATGGTGCCTCAGGCAAGAAGTGGCGATGCCAATTCTACCACAATGCCTTGAATGCCAGATTATGTCTTCCCACAAATGCAGGAGATGTCCTAAGGGTGCTGTTGCCTGAAGAATTACAGTGGATCTTGTACAACCATGAGTTGTTGAAAAAAAAGTGAATGGAGCAGGTGTAAATGATAGACTTGTGCTTCAGGTAAAACAGCAGACAAAACACACTGGGTTTCTTCTTGTGAATGCAGGAGCCACCCTTGCCCTTTGTGTCTCCCTAACTAAACAGAAAAGTCTCCAGTGGAGTTTTACATCTACCAAATGACTTGAAATCCAAACATGGTGCATTTTCTGTCGGACAGGTGCTAATCACAATCTTGTATTTGTCTTTTGGTTTGAAATTGCAAACTTCTTTTTGATCTCTCCCCTGTAAGAGAGCTCTGTAGGATTAGGGTCCTTGAAAGGAGCTAATGGATCCAGAGAGCAGAGGTGGAAGAGCAGGAGAGCAGCTCCCTGGCTTCTCTTTTAAAGAGGCAAGCTTTCTGAAGGAGAAAGTAAGTCAAGAAAGACTGACTTGAAGAACCAGAGCAGAAATGTCCTGAGACCTATTGTCTCTTTTTTTTCCCAATCTAATGAATGGAGGATGTTTGGAATTACTCCTGTAAATTATCCCCCTTACATATGCCTCCTGTAGTGCCTGCAGGTCCATCTCCTCTTCTTAGGGTTCCTGTGTGAAGTAAGGACAGGGAGCTCAGAAACCAGCTCCACTGGAGCTAATTTTAATACTTCAGGCTGCAATAAGTTTCCCAGAAAGGATCCTCCTGTTCCAGAGGGCCTGACAACTGCACCTCTCCAGAGACACCATCTAGAGGCACCAGCAACAGACAGAGCCTCTGATGCAATAAGTCTTGGGAGGACTCCTGAGACACAGGGAAAGCACTTGATGTTGCTGCTATCCTGATTGTTTTGGATAGCTCATTGTCACCTAATTGTGCTGTAGGAAGGTCTGTCCATTCCCTCCTGTCTGCTCATTTATGCCCTCAGGCTATGTAAACGCTGAATGTGCCTGAAACAACAGCCAACCACAAAGTCTCCAGTGCCACTCTTTTGGTATGCGCTAGCTCAGATTCCTTGTTGCAAGAAAAACCTCTGTCTGCTGATAAATGGCAGCGTATTTTACAAAGAGAGACTGCTCTGCTCCTTCAGCAGGGCTCTGTCTATCTCCTTGGCTGACTTGAAACTGCTTGATGTTGTTGGGAGGCCTTAGCCAAATGAGGAGGAAAAAAAAGGAAGGCATATGCTTCGGGAGCTGGAAGAAGAAAAGGAAAGACCACAACAAGCTTTAAAGCAGAATTATTAATCAGAAAATTATTTGTCAGGAAATAGTAAAATACAGTAAATATCTCTATTATAAATGGCCTGGTCAAGCTATTGAAATACTCTCAAGGAAGTTAAGAAGGGTTTTCCTGAGAACCCTTTTACTTTGTTTATGCATTAATAGATCAACTATTAATTAATATGATTGTAAGCTTCAAGTATCAGGAGCTTGTTTGCACACGCAGTGGCACAGAGGTGGCTCTGTGTAAAATACTTGTAACAACCGCTTCTGTGGAGGAAAACCCTGACATTTCCTGTAGTTTTCTGCAAAATGAAAATCTGCCTTTGGTGGCTCCTGAGAGGAGTGCACTTCATGTGGACATGTGGTTCCAGCCTGCAGACCTGCCTGGGATTTGGGCTGGGTGTTTAACTCTGGCCTTGCAGGAAATGCAGTACTCATTCACTTCCTGGCCTAAATTAAAACTTCCTGTCTTAGCCCAAAATGACATCCACTTGGTCAGCCTCTACCATCACCCTTACTGACTGCATTATGATGGTGGCCACAGGCTGTCCTGAACATCTGTGGTATTTGGGACAGAAAAACACAGTGCCAGAGACAGTGGTACACTGAAGAACATGAAATCTAAGTGGGCTGATTTGGGGAAAAACTGAGGCATGAGGGAATGCACTGACTTGCTTGTGGTCTGAGGATTGCTCAGCTGGGACATGGTGGGACCACTCCTATGATTACAAGTCTGTGATGGACAGATACAGCCTTTTCAGGAAAGACAGGCAGTGAAGAAAAGCAAGGGCTGTACCTTCTATGTGAAGCAGTCTTAAGTTGCGCCAAGGAAAATATAGGTTGGATATTAGGAAAAAGTTTTTTACAGAACAAGTGATAAATGGTCTACCTGGGGAGGTGGTAGAATCACCATCCCTGGACGTGTTTAAAAAGAGATTGGATGTGGCACTCAGTGTCATGGTTTAGTTTAGTTAAGGTGTCAGGACATGGGTTGGGCTCGACGATCTTGAAGGTCTCTTCCAACCTGGTGATTCTGTGATTCTGTGTGAATATATGGGAACTGGAGACAAATACATGGAAACAGGAGACTTGGGAGCTTGCGGGCAAGCCAGTAAGGGTGACACTGTGATGGGTTTTT
Source organism: Dicrurus megarhynchus (assembly GCA_013399195.1). NCBI lineage: Eukaryota > Metazoa > Chordata > Aves > Passeriformes > Dicruridae > Dicrurus > Dicrurus megarhynchus. The sequence goes on along the minus strand of VXAD01012638.1, from coordinate 682,011 downwards.
TACAGATCATCTGATTAGGGTGACAAAGTCAATAATGTCTTTACACAATTAGAAGACTCCAGATAACAGTCCAGAGTGCTACTGGGAAACTTTTACCTCTCTGACTTCAGCTGTAAGATCAGAACAGTGGGATGGAACAGGGTTAGGAAGTCTCTGGAGTTTGTTGAGGAAAACTTCCTAACACAGATGGTGGATGGCCAAATGGTGGGTGATGGTCTTCCGGGTCTACTACTCACAAGCAAGGAAGAATTGAGCAGGGAAGTGATAATCAACAGCAGCCGTGGCTGTAGTGACTACAAAGAGCCACAAATGTGACAGGAGTGAAGAAGACAAGCAATGGAGCACAAACCTGAGGCTTCAGGAGAGGAAACTTCAGCACCCAAGTTAGGACATTACAGTCTGCATAGGCAGACAATAAAAGACTGTTTGGATGACCAAACTCAAAAAACAGTGGTAATGGCCTGAAGCCCTGGTTGTCAATGACAGGTGCAGTACTAAAGGGGCCTATCCCAGGACCTGTCTTCTTTGACATTTGCCTGGAGGAGGTCTCATCACATTTGCCGAAGACATCAAATTGGACAGACCAGTTAACATGCTGTAGGGCAGGGCAGCTGTCCACTGGGACCTAGAGAGGCTGGAGGAATGTGCCAACAGGAACATTATGAAATTCAGAAAGAATAAACACAAAATCCTAACTCCTAGTTGTCTCATCTCTGTCCTTGAAGGCTTTTGAAACCTGGCTGGACAAATCCCTAAACAAATGGGTCTGAATTCAGAGCTATAACTTGTTTTGAGCAGGCGGCTGGACTGAAGGTGTCTTCATGTCCCTTCCAACACGAGTGGTTCTGTGATTGCTTGGTACGATCAAATAATCCTATGCTGTTAAACGTGATTGTTTTAAGAAGTTACTATCCCTGCGCTGACTATTGTCATCCATCAGCCAGAATCCCTCCAGCTGGAATGCAGCTGGCGCATGTTCATGTTCCTAGACCATTGCAAAACTAATCCCTTTTACCTCATATTGCAACAGACTACAAATGCATACGCAGCTAATTACTGTGTGTCAGTTGAAAGGGCAGTCCTTTCTGGCCGAGGGCATGCTCAGGGTTTTCAGCTTGCTGGGTTCCTTGCCTACCACCATCTGCTCTCAACCATGGTTCACCTACAAGACCACCCTCACTGACACTGCATTAGTGCAAGCCAAATTATTATCGTTGCATTATCTGCATCACCATAACATCCACAAACTGGTTAGAGGCCAGCAAAACCACCAAGAAAAAGAACACCCTTGCTCCAAAGCACTGACTAAGCCCAAGTGGGTGCTAGAGGCAACAGGCAGCAAAAAGGACCCAGGGAACCAGCCAGGCAGTGGTCTGCAATCTCAGCCAGTGACCTCTGTGCTCTGGGTCCTTAAATGCCAACCTGTATTCCTTAGACAGCCAAAGCACACTGCATCTAGCTAGTGCCTGGTGTGTGCCTGTGACCATATATAGACATTATAGGCACCTACACTCAAGTCCCTTCCTGTGAAATGAGAGTGTTTTGCAATGGTCTGTGCTTTGGTTGTTTTGGAAAACAGAGACATATAAATACAAATCTAAGGTGATTCGTTTAAAAGTGTCTACTTGTAACTAACCATGGCTAAACTTGCTGGTTTCACTTATTTGTGTGTGTTTGGGATATCAGATACAGTCTGAGGCCATGGCCTGCTCTATCGGTGCACATGTATCTCCGCTGCACAAATAAATCAAACTAAAGCAGCCCAGTTCTTGTAGACTGACATTAGGATAAGTATATCTTAAGAAAGTTCTTATTCAGACTTGGCTTCAGGCAATAAAACGTCATAGATGTATAACTCTGGTGAGTGAAATTTCTAGGGAGCAAATTAGGCTAAAAACATCTTCTAGAGACAGCTAGAAAGGAATCAGACACCACCCGAAAATAAGGCAAGTTATGCAGTAAATGTTTCATTTATTGGATTTCTTCCATTACTATTAGGGTTAAAAGATGGGTTGTCAATAAAAATGGTATATTTATGGAGGGCTCTGTATTTCAGAAGCCTATTTCTTGTCATTCACTCCTATAGTGCTTGATATCACCTCATGATAAAGTGTGAATAATCCCTGCATGAATGCATATTTCTACCCATTAACGATTTTATTATTTGACAGAATTATCTCTAACAAAAGCAAGTGGTACAGCTGTGGTTTAGGTGCTAAAAGGGAGGGATGTTCCTACTGAGCAATAGCCATGACTTGGGAAGCAGAGCATGGATTGAGAGACATTAGGCTGTGTTACAAGCTCGAAAAACAATGCATGCAGTTTTCGGAACTAAATTTCCACTGTTTCTCCATCAAGTGCAGATAGAAAGTCCTCCTTGCTCAAATCCCACACAGTGACCTGGTCACTATGTGTGACATCTAAAGGCACAGAGAAAACTGGCAGTAGCACCATGATCTGGTTGTTTGTTGATATTTTCCTGTTTGATAGGTTTCTTGAATTTTCACATGCGCTTGTTTCAGTCAATGCAAATGACTGCAGACAGGAGCCAGGGCTTCTGTGTTTTCATGCTGTCATCTCGTCTGCCCTAGAAAAAATTTCCCCTCTTTGCTAACTCTGGAAGAGCCAGTACTGGTAAGACACTAGGCAGTTGTGTTCGCTTCCAGTTATTGGAACCTTTTCAATATTGATTTTTTTTTTATGTTCAGAGCAGATTTAATGATCCAAGATTATTTGTAAACATGCAGATTCCTTTGAGCTGTAGACTCAAATCCCAGCCTGGTCAACTAAGTCCTTTCATCTTTCCAAAATAAATAATTTGAATTTTACACATTGCAACCTATATTGGGACCTCTTAGAGAAGACCATGAAAACAGATGACTCACCCCAAATATGTAAACATTAGCCAGGAGATCCAGCTGGCATGTAGCAGGCCATATTTCTCCCATAAAGGCTTGGGCCTTTGGTGAGACATTAAAAATTCCGAAACATTTTTCATAGAACAATAAATTTCCTTGGCTGCCCCTGGTCAACCTCTTCCCTCTTCAGTTCATTGCAATGCGAGCTGTGAGGTGAATCTCACATGGCCACAGACTTTTTTGCTGCTGCTGTTCTCCTGCAGGATTCTCGGGACCAAACTGTGGGGCCAAAGTGTAAAATGGTGACACCGTTGTCGGTCACCAAACCCCACAGCTCAGCATTTGGTATATTGTACCAAGTGGTCAGGGTTACAAAAGCTTGGAGAAAGGCACTTCCACTTCTTCATCCGTGCTAGAGGTCAGCTTTGGCAAGAAAGCCAACATTTCTTGAACGTGGAGCGCCTGGCTTTGTCTCTCCAGCTATCACCTAAAATCAAGTATTCAAACAATAAATCATGTTTCATGCCATGGATTAGCTTGGCTTTTTTTTTTTTTTTAAAATTTTGTTTTTTTTAAACTTTAAACACTACATTTTTTTTTAAATCAAGGATATACCCTGAGAACCTACTTCTCAA
>VXAD01012638.1:611945-670908 GCA_013399195.1 Dicrurus megarhynchus | reverse complement strand
CTGCCTGTGCCTGCAGCTAGAGCGAGGTTTAGCCCAGATCCCTGGAAACTTTGGGGTCTGCTGGTGGGTTTGTACTCCCAGCTGTTTTCCCGCTCGTAGTGTCACCCACGGTGTGCTCTGCTCTGACATCAGATTTCTCAACTGTCACCTTTTCTTTCCTTTTTTAAAGAGTTTAAACATTTTTTCATTTGAACGGTTAAATCCGCTGGGACTTCCAACCACCACTTATTCCTACCGATGGCTTTAGCGTTGCTGTTTTGTTTCTTCTGGGTGTTTCTGAATCTGAAGCGTTCCCACCATCACCATGTGTGTTTATACACTTTTTTTTTTTCCTTGTGGTAACACGAGATAGCGATTTACAATAATAGATCTACTGTTGGGTAGATATTGAAGCCGTACTAATGACTGAGGGCTTGGACAACTTCAGTATATCAGATCTACAAGTGTTTTAAAGCATTAAAATATTAAACATCGGGTCAGTCTTGTTTTCACTTAGTAAAACGTCAGTAGACACAGATTAGTAAATGTAGAGTGACAGGGAGGTTGTGAGGAAGGTTTTCTGACTTTGGGTGTATTTAGGGCTGTGGCAGGGTTTTGTTTTGGAAGCTTGTGAGGGTCTTTTTGTGAGGAGGTAATTTCTGGGACAGTAGCAGAGGGGTGACTGCAGTTTGCAATTGTAATGATGGGGAGGGGAATTCAAGGGCTGAATGCATTATATTTTTTCCTTTGAATACGGTCACCCACATGTATATGGATGATGGTGATAAATTCCAAATTCCATAAGTACCAGAATCCAGATGGCAAAACAATCTTTGTTCCAAATAACTTTGTTACGAATTGTGAAGCTTTGTATTCCTTTTTTTTTTCCCCCCTCGTTTTTTACCTTCAATGCATTCCACTGTTCCAAGTGCAGACTAATAGGAAGCACACCTCTGCTGCCTTTTGCTTAAAGCATTTTTCTTACAACAGCTACAGTTCTTTTTTCCTCATTACCTTTATACAGATCCCTTTTCCCTTAGCATGTGGGGATAGGATCCTTCAGCAGTTAGCTCTCCTGGAACATTCCTCCCCTTGCTCCCCCACAGTTAAAAAAGGCCTCCATAGGAATGTTGGGTTCGTGTGAATTAAAGGTGCTGTACAAAAGCTTACAGGTTGGTTTATTGTTGGTATAGCAGGTGGCCTGCTTGTGTTATCAGATGAATTCTGAAAGGATATTTCCACACTCAATAGGCAATTTTCTTATTTCCACATCCAGGCTCCAGCAACCTTCTCCTATCTTCTTAACCTTATTCTTTCACATTCCGTATGCTTGTTTGTTTGCCTGCCACTTAATTATAGCCAGGAAAAATTAAAGTTGTTTATTTAGGCCTGAGAACAGAATATTATAAAGATTCAGCGGGATAGCTGTTGTCTGTCACACACTATTTTTAGGTGGATTCTAGTTCTCTGCTGTACCAGCTTTCAATTCCAGATGAACTAGATCTTTCTCTCTCCTGTTTGATTTTATTTTATTTTTAAATACACGTTGGAAAGGTATAGATGGTTCTGCATAATTACGAATTTTATTTTTATTTATGTAGTTTTTCCTGGAGTCATATTTGTTGAGTGTCAGAGCATGCAAGGTAAAGAGGTGATGCAGATACGTAGCAAAATTGTTTTTCTTTTTCTTTTACTGTTGTATAATCTTAAAAGTCTGTGGGTGTGGTCTTTTTGTTGTGGTTTTTTTTTCCTGGATTTTTTTTTTGTTGTTGCTTTATTTGGGGATGTAGTGGGATTATTGTGTTTTTTTAAATGTACCTGTAATTGTCTGTTCAAGAGCAAACTTGTGGGCAGTAATTTCTCCTTTACTGCTTCAGGAATGTGAAGAATTATGAAGTATCATAAAATCTGCTTATGGGGAATAATCTTTTCTCAAGGATAATGCTTTAAATACTGTGAACTCTATCAAGATGGATAGGAATAATTTTATTTTTAAAAATCAAAGATTTTTTGCGTGCTGATCTTGCTATTGATAGAATACTGTGGCTTGCTTATGAGAATAGATGCTATTAAGTAGAGGTCTAGTCAAATAATAATGAAGTGACGCATCTGAGAGCACCAGTTCCATCCCTGCACTTGCAGAGGGACTGGGGTAGCTGCATGTTGTGGATGATAAAGGAGACTGTTTTTCTTTTGGAGTTGGAAAACATAGAAGTGGTGTACCTGATTTTTAGCTTAGATTTGGAGCTTGGTTAATGCTTTTGGTAAGGAAATAGGTGCATTGTGATTTGAGAAAACCTTGCTGGCAGATGCTCTTATTTTTACTGGTGCTGTTGCATCTTCCTTTCCCCCAAGTTGTTGCTGGCTGGCTGAGATGTAGGGGTAACCTTGTGTTTGGCCCTGAAGTTTGGGAGTTGGGAATAGCTCTGATGGAGAGCAGCCCCATTGCCTCGATTTTTATGTTTGGGAAGAAACACTTTTTGTTAATTGCCTTGAAAAATTGATGTTTTCCTTTATCTACTGAATCAAACAACATCATCTTTCCTAATACAAAAGCTGTAGACCCTGGGGTGTGAAGGGTTAATGGTGGTCCTTTTTTTTTTTCCCTCCCTCCAATTGTTTTGACAACACTTTTCAAAGTGTGACATTCCAAGCCCTTGCAATACAATGTAATATTACTGTAATTACACAGGTCATTACATTTTAAATAGAGAACAATAAAATGCTTATCGCCCTGAAAAAGAACAGGTGTTCTTGCCCTTCTTTGGTATTTATGCTAATTGTTTTTCATCTCCTTCAGAAATATTTATGGCTGGAGTGTTAAGGTTTCAGTCTCGATGTGACAATATTAATTCTTTACTAATCTTTATGGTTGAGGTTTAATGTCTGCAGTATGGATTATAGTATTAACGTCCACCAACTAGTTTAATAATGTAGATACAACTTAATATGTCAGCACTTTGGTACTTTATGATACAGAGCTATTCAGTGGAGAGTGAATTATTCGCTTTGTTTTAAAAAAAAATGAATGGACATGCTTTTAATAAAGTTTCTGGACTTGAGTAAAAACAAGCTGTTAAATAAGAACTGATGATCCTGTGGTGTAAATCAAATGGAACCTCCATAAAGAAACTTTCCTCGTGCTTAATTAGGTAGATTGCTGAATCACTCTGCTATAGCATTAGCATAGCTGGTATACAGTGGGTGGCAGACTGTGTTTGTTAACTTATTTTCTGTAAAGAAGCTGATTTATTTTTCATTCTATGCTTTTTTTTTTTCTTATTTTTTTCCTTCTTTTTCTTTTTTTTCTCCCTTGGTAAGATTTTATTCTGGAGCAAATGCTGCATTGCTTACTCCATCAGTTTCTCTTCAGGGGGCTATGAAAATTAGTTAAAGAAAAGTTTCATGTTTCTGGGACCTTGCAAAACAATATAATGCAGTACTGTTACTTGAGTGTACAGGATAATTGCAGGACTGCACTTCATTAAAAATAATATTTGCTTTGGAAATCGAACAATTTTAATAGGTGCACCAGTGGCTGATCTGTAGTGAAAAAAAAATACAGTAGATGCCTTTCCAGGTTTTTTGAATGCATTCATACAAGGACTGAGGATGTTGAGAGGGGTGGTGTGGTTTATTTTTTCCCTTCTTCCCCTTCATTTTTTGTTCAAGCAAGTATGTGCTGATTTGTCAGCTGAAGATGGAGGGGGGGAAGGAGTGTGTTGCAGCTTTCACTGGCGCTTGTAAACCAGAATGTAGGTAAAAATGTTTTAAATTTGTCAAGACTTTCATGAGTGGGCCCCAAAATCAGATAAAAAATGTGGTGTAGAGAAAAAGGACAGCTGCAGATTTTTTGTGTGGACGTGTGTTTCTGTACCATGACTAAAAACTCTAAGGACCTTTTCCCAGCTGTCTGGGAGTTATGTGGAAGTTGGATTATTGGCAGTTAAGCATGAGACAACCTGGATTTAGCAAATGCTCTCCTACACAGGAAGCAGATGACATTATCCTGGGGGAAGGGAGGAGATCCTTCTCCAAGCACAGCCCGGGGGGAGACGCCTGCTCCCCCCAGCCTCAGAGCAGCCAAAAATGAGGGCTGGCGATAGGCACATAGAAATATAACAGCGTTTGGGTTGTCAGTTTGGGTTTTTTTCAGGGCTTTTTGGTGAAATCAGACACTTTCCTTGCACATTGGGGCTGTTGTGAGAAGTTTTGCTTTGGAGGGACTTGTGAGGTTTGGGGGGAAGTTTAAAGCTGTGTTCCCCGGGCATCTCCTCAGTCCCATGTCCTGGCAAATATGTAAGTAAGCCTTAAAACTTTGACTTTTAATTGGGCACATTTGTGAAGGAAATGGTTAATTTTACAACCAAAGGCAAACTTGCACCTCGACAGGTCTGCTGAAAGAAATGTGCCACAGTCGTTTGCTGGCAAGCACCGCAGGGTCATAAATCCACGGGGTTTATTTACAGCCTATAACACTTATGAATGTTAAGATATTTGACGCCACGCTGGCCTTATAATATCCAAGGTCCACAGACACTGGCAGTGGGTCAAATTTCTTTCACTAATTATAAGCAATGAGAGATGAAGTGTGGTGCTGGGGGTGTGGGGGGGAGATATGGAAATCCTTTCTCTCCCCACCTAAAAGCAAAGAATATTTCTGCTGCTCCTCCCAACTGCTGGTTTATGTTTGTGCTTTTTTTTTTTCTACATAGGCTCCGAAGTTTATAATTAACGCTTGTGGTGCTGTAGAGGCTGGGCAGTGGGTGACGCAGCCAGGCTGAAGGAGGGAAGAAGTTTAGCACAGCTTGTGTCCTTTACAGCAGTATTGTGCAGTATTTCCTAGATACCGGCACAAGCAAACATTTAAAGACAGATGACACCTGGAAATGTCCTTTAATTTTCTCACATACCGCTGAGCTGGGGATGAGAGAAAAAACTGCCTCAGGTTTTATGCAGAGGGAGGATGCTTGGGAATACATATATTAGACTGGTTTGTGTGTATTAAACAGGGTCTCTTAGAAAGCAGCAAAAGCCCACGTTAAGGGAAAACATGCGCTGGATGAATGAAGATGTTGAGGTTAGAGGCAGTTTTTAGGGGAGAAACCCTGTGTCCTGCTGGAAGGGACAATGTGGGATGGACGTGTAGGTCAGCGTGGACGGGAGTGGGGGGACGTGCGCGGGGTGGTGTTTTGGGAGGGGTTAACTGGGGGGAGGCACTGCGAGAGCAGGGGGCCACTGGAGAGTAATTGGAGGACAAAGCAGGGATGTTGGAGCGTGAGGAGAAATTGTAGAAACTTGGGGGGGTGGGGGGAAACGCCAGCGTTTGAACGGATGGTTGGAGGGGAAGCTTGGGATCTGGGGATTGACTCTTAAGTGCCAGGAAAGTCTGGGGCCTGAGAAGAAGCAGTGCTTCACTCAGCAAAGCTCGTTGTTCTCAGCTCACTCCCCATTACCCACGCTTTGCTAGAGTGGACAGACGGATTTGAAGTGCTGCTGTCTTGTCTGTGCTGGGGGTATATATGTTTTAACAAGATCATGTGATTACTCAAATATGCCTAGGTATTACTTTTAGCTTTAATTTCTCCAGCAGTTGATTTCAGGTTCCCTGTAGGTTAGTGTTGTGCTTGGAGACTAATTTAAGAAAAAGGCAGGGTTATGTGTGTGGTGGAAAGCTGCACTCCTTTGGCCATATGTTTTTCTTCTAGAGCCATGTAAAGCCTGACTTTAAAGAAAAAAAGAGAGGGGGATGTCAATTCGGCTCTTCCACAAATAGCTGTACAGTTTTGTTGAAGGTTTTATGCATTTCCCTAATCAATGGAGCGCTGTGACTTATTAGCCCCCGGGGACAGATCTGAATCCCCCAGCACCGCACTGCAAAGCTGGTGTGGTATTGTACCTTTTTAACAGGTTATCAACAAGGATGTTCCTCTCATTCCCAAGATGCTTCCCACCCCCTCCAGCATCTCCCCCCTGTGATTCTTTCCGGCAAAATCTGTTCAGTCTCACGCTTTTGTTTTAGGTTGGCTAAACCCTCGACCCTTATTCTTTGTGGGGTCACGCTCAGGCAACTGGGCAGTGCTGAATGAGTTAAGTCGCTGGCTGAAGTTTGGCTTCATGCAACTAAATTTGAGGCCTGGTAGGCATTAGCAGGGCACAGCACATTTACAGAGCTTAATTAGTACGCGCTGTAATTGTTCATGGTCTGCCAGAAGGAGTAATGTTCAGGAAAAGTGGAGTCGTTCTTCTGCAGTCTTTAGTTTTAAAACGATAAATCACTTGCATATTTGTGCAGTGATTCAAATGGAGCTGAGACCTCTCCATCTCAACATGTGGTAAATTGTAAAGTCAATGAATTGCAGATGTAGGGTACAGCAGATTCTCTAAGAAACATGCGGAATGAATGGGAATGGGTGATGCTATAAATACGTCCTGAGAAGATAACTGGGTTTCTGCTTGCTGTGCCAAATATGATAAACTAAAGATATTAGCAATTTTCTTCTAAATGTATTTATTTTAAATATCTTTAAACTAAGTGTAGGGGGTACCATGTTACTTTGCTTAGTGAGGTTTTTATTAATGTTCCAGAACAATGGGTTTCATATGGAAATGCGCGTGATAGCCATATTAATATAAATTAATTCATCATGGGTAATACTGTAGCTGTTACTGGAGGAGTTTATAGTGTTGGGACACTTTAAAGTGTGGCTGCAGCAACTTACAAGAAACGTTGTGGGTAGAGGATGCCTCTATATCCTAGTTGAGAGAGGTATTGAGATTGTTACATGTCTCACCATAGCATTTTGTATCTGCCTGTGATTCCTTCCAGCTTCAGAGAGACTTTTTGGGTGCACTAATGCAACAGCCTAGAGCCTATTTTAAAAAAGCAAAACACAAACAAAACTGTGCTGTACAGATTGACATCGTAAATGCTTCGTATTGTTTCTTTTTTTTTTTTTTTCAATGCGGAGAATGTGTGTCACTCTTACTGCTGTGAAATCTTGTCTTCCTTGGGCTTGGTCCAAGATCCATTGAAGTCAGTGGAAAAAAGGCTTCTATTAATAACGAAGGGCTTTGCATCAGGCCCCGTGTGTCTTGAACCAATGGCCAAGTTCTTCAAAAGTGGGCGAAGGTATTGAGAAAGCCAAACTCAACTAAATATGATATTGATGTATTGATGCTTCTTCGTAGTTCTTCACTCTTGGGGGGGAAAAAGTAAAGTTACATTTCCAGTGGTGCATTCTTGAACGAGCTCCTGCTTCTGCAGTATCCGACTTTCCCACAGAAGTGTGGAGCATCCTGGCAGGATCAGGGTTTGGTCCGAGGCTGTGTTGCATGTCAATTCTGCCTTTCTAATACGAGTAGGTGGATTTGTATGGAAGTTGTAAAAGTTAATGATTGTTCTCTGACTCATATGCTGCTGGCTTCAGCAAAGAAGAAATGATGACAGGAAAATGATAGAAATTATAGGAGCCAAGTAGGCTTTGAGTGGAGAATGGATTTATGTTGTTTGAAATGCCTTTGCTGCTTGGTGAAGGAAGTGCAAGGAGGGAGAGAGAAGATGAGAGGGCAGTTTCTTTTTGGGATCAAGATGTTCTGGGTACCAAACTCCTGCAGGTCTCCAGCTAGGGAGTGAGGCTGAATTCAGGAGGGACTCTTGTCAGTGTTAACCATTTTGTTATTCCTACTGGCACTGTTAGTCCTGCCTAATTGTTCTCCCTCTTGGCAGAACAGGTTTTAGTGCCCTAGGATCCATGGGAAGTACGTTTGCGTGCCTATGGCTACCAAGTATGAATATATAAATGTGCTCGAATTGTGTCTAGCTCACAGCTTTGTAGGTCTTTCCAAAGTATCTGTGGCATGAAAGATGCTGTATATGACAAAATCATTCTTTGGTGCTTATTTCACTAGTGGCGGTGAAGCAGCTGAGACACCAAAAAAAATAGTCCAAAAGGAGGATGTGGGAAGTAATAGAAATTGCCAATCTGAAAATACTGCAAAGGGACTTTCTGAGGAATATGAGAGATTCTTCGATGTTGATACAATAGAAACAAATTGTCCTATTTTAAGAAAGGGAAAAATAGAGCAAGAAAAGGTGGAGGTGTACCTCTTGGAGCACATCTGAACTCCCACTGGAGTCAGTGACTCCATAAATAATGATCTGGAAAAGTCTGAGACTATAGGCTTTTCTGTTCTGGAGAAAAGCCACTACATTGATTTCTGTTTTTAACTGATACTAATATTTAATAAAGGTTATCTTGGAACTGCTTTAAACCCTAGCCTGAATAATTTTAACTTGGTTAAATGAGTGAACTGGTTTGGGAGCATACACAGTAAGAGGTTTGCATTGGTTTAATTAGATTTAAGAGATTTATAAACCCAGGAGCACTAGTCTGGCATAGGCAAGGTCTGGAAGTCGGCATATAGATGCTGCATTGATCTACGCCCAGGCTGAACAGACAGCTATTGAAACTGCTCTATTATAAATGTTTGCCAATATTAAAGAATCCAAGGGAAGGTGTGACCTTGAATGAACACATCACAAGAATAAGATGGCAGTCAGTGTTTCTATCTTTGTTTTCTATGGGACATTTACAAGAAGGTTTTTCTCCCTTTCAGAGGAGTTACAGATTATAGTTGTCTGTCTGGAAGTCAAGTTCTGTGAGATTTTTTGTTGTTATTAACCAAATGTCTCAGTTTACTTCAATTCCTGTTACATTCTCCTATGGGATTTTTCTTAATTTTTAAATTACACCATAAAATGTAGCTTAAATCATGTCTGTGTCAATTAAAATAAAAACCAGGTACTTACAGGAGCTAGTCACAAACGTAATTACTGCATTGGTCACAAAGCCACTGTGTAAAGAATATCCACAGAGCTTATTTTATCTGGATAGCAGCTAAATATCTTTACAATCCCCAGGGTTATTAAAGGCCAAGTGCTTGGTGTATGTAGTTAGTTTATTTTCCATTGTGTTCTGTTGCTCGACTACAGTACTTGAAAGTACTTTGTTTTTAATTTCATAAATGTGAAATTAAATTTAATAAATATGGAATGAAAAAATGAAAACTAGAACCTGGGTGTCACTGGGTGGTTGTAAATGGTGAGTTGTGAGCTGGTGTGCCCAGATGTGGGCATTTGACTGACTCCGTAGGTACATCTGTGTATATGCACGTGATGTATATTATTCTTGAACGTATACTTGGTTATCAGGTGTCTATTCAATTTTAATTGACAATATGAGATTCCTGTGGTTGCTCTGTGCACAGATTGCCTTGGGGCTCTACAGGGTTTGTGGGAAGAAAAGCCTTGACAAGTTTCCATTAAGCCCTGAATCAGGCAATTGGAAAAGAGGAGAATGAAAGGAGCTGAAAAGAGGGACAACTTGTTAGTGTTGCATTCTGCGTTTGCAACGAGAAACCTCTTTTAGACAAGAGTGGTTCTCAGGCCAAGAATTTCAAACTCGCGGAGAAACCTGTCCAGAACACAAAAGTTGTTTGAACGGGGTGCAGAATTGTCACAGTAATTAGAGCAATCTCCGTTTACTGAGTGGCAGCCTTTATAAAGGACAGGGGATAAAGGGTTCAAATTCATCTTTCTCTCTCCGATTCACTTCTGATGAACTGCCTCTGTGTATGTATGTGTATATGAAGGAGTGTGTGTGTGTGGCCACATTTTCAGCTACTCATCATTTGATTGTCCTTGTCTTAAAAGAAGAAGGACTTAGGTTTCTTTTTCCTGCCTCCAACAGCATTTTCAGGCATTTTGCCTTTTAAAAAAATCTTTATTAATTTATTTAGGTGGGGTTTTTTTGTGCTGGTATTTGATTTACCACAATAAGAGGATGCTTTGGGAAATGCACTTGTGCTCTGGTGGTGGGGGAACCCCAAATATTTCTCAGTTGGTTTCTGCTCTTATTCAGTCCTGCATGTTTGACTCTTAGGAGCAGTCCCATTATTTTTAAAAGGATTACTTGTGGAAGCAGGAAAAGTGAATGGATAAGGCTTGGGCCCTTAAAGTTTATCCTCTTGCTGCTGCAAGGTCTGTCCAGAACTACTGAATCAGCTGGAATTTTGCCATTGCTCTTATTAGGAGAAGGATCAGGCCCGTGTATTACATGAGACTGAGTCTTGTGAACAAGCCAAATAAAACTGTAAAAATCAGGATTGTTTTTTTGCACGATGCAGGAGTGTCTGGAGGACTTGGTCTGGGATCCTTTTGGGCAGACACTGCACAGAGAAAAATGGGAGTGAATGAGTGAGTGAGCAGTGTGGGTGTTCTTGCCCGAGGAAGAAAATGTGACTGCTGAATTTCCTGTACACCTTTACTTCTAAAGAAAAGAAAATAGCAAGCTCCTTGAGTTTCTTAAGTAATCATCCTGGGTGTAATGTTGGTCATTTCGATTCCATTTAAATAGCTGATTAGGTTTTGTGATTGCCTTTTATTTGTTCCTCCCAAAATAATGTAGGATCTCCACTTCGTTAAGGTTTGGAGCTGGTGACCTTGGCTAATTTAATTAATCATTTAGTCAGTGTTATGTTTCTCCCCTTCATTCACCTCTACACCTGAATGCAGAGAGAGAGGAGCCATTTAGACCAATGTCTTCACCCTGTCTTGTGTTTCTGTGTATCACATTGCCTTGAGGACCTCTGGCATGGCTGGTCAGGTGTTGTGTTGGGACCCTGTGAGTGCTGTATGTCTCCTTCCCTCTTCTCTTCTGGAGACCTGGGATCAGTTGGCAACTGCACTGAATTCCTAAGATATGGATGGACCAGAGGGTAAAGGAAGGTCTTGCTGCTGATTATGGGTACATTGTTAAAGCAAATAGTCATGGCTGTGAAAATTGTAGCTCAGAGATCGTGTGTTCTTGTGTAGTTTGATTTTTTTTTTTCCCTTCATCCCCCTCAATTATTTTCCACTTAATGATGATGATCAAGAAGTTGGCTAGATCTCCTTATGTTTTAGCAAAAAGCAGACTTCTTTTTTTTCACATGGTTGTGCCCTAACATGAAAAAGCTGTGGAAAATATACTTGTCTTGGAGTTTGCATTGCAAAAATGCCTGTTAATGTTCAACAGCACATGCTCCCCTAGTTCAGTTGCCTTGTCTGTGAGTGTGGTGTGTGAATATGGCAGGGCTTTCTGATCATGGAGAAGTTGTCTTGGAGTTGCAAAGAGGAGTTGGGAGACATGGATTTTCCTGGAAGTAATATTGAATTGCTTATGCAGTGTTGGAGCATAGAGTGGGGTTTGTGTGGTGGACGATACCATGGTCAGGTTGAACAATGTCTCCATTTTTAGATGATGCTATTTTGTCTCAACCAGTGATGCTTTGCAGACCAATTGTGATGTCTGCCATCCTGAAAGAGTACCAGTGTGGTACTAATTGTACCAGGACTAATTGTTGGTGAGAATGTACTTGTTGCAAATGATGGACCTCTCTTGAATGTGGCTTTTTCAGTCTTATCCCTTGTCCATTATTTTCTCAGCTGCTAATTAATTTCTTGGTTTGGTAGTTTGTCAGTAGCGGGCATCTCTTCAGT
Organism: Dicrurus megarhynchus; assembly: GCA_013399195.1. Taxonomy (NCBI): domain Eukaryota; kingdom Metazoa; phylum Chordata; class Aves; order Passeriformes; family Dicruridae; genus Dicrurus; species Dicrurus megarhynchus. The sequence goes on along the minus strand of VXAD01012638.1, from coordinate 659,387 downwards.
GTTGAGACCTCTGTAGTAATTCTGCATCACTGAGGAGTAATTGCTGGCCCTATAAAGTCACAGGTCTCATTCATTTGCCAGCTGGATAACATTTCCCATTAGACTGTTATGACCAAGTTATCCATCACAACAAAGCCTAACCACATCTACAGTCCATGTCCTGGCTGTGGCATGGTGCATGGAGAAGGAGGGCTTGAGGACACTGATTTGAAGTGGTGGTTGCAAGCCAGAGCTCATGACAGCAACAGAAAGCTTTTATTTGATTTTACAGCTATGTAAAATCTAGCTCAGCCTGGAAGAGCAGCTGTCAAGTTTAGTTGGGGTGGCAATGTCCTCTTCTTGTTGTGTGGCATTTCCTCAGTCCTGCTTTTCTGCCTGGCCCCATTTTGCTTCTCTGTTGGTGTTATTTCTTAGTGCAGAAGTGGTTTGGAGGTGCTTCCCTTCCTGGGAGGTGGTGGTGCAAAGCCCCAGTCCGGCACATGCTCTGGGCTTGCCTCCATACCAACCCTCTGAGGAATTGTCTTCAGCCCAGCTGGGTTTGTGCTTTTGGGCTTGTAGGATCATGGCCTAAATTGTGATCCCATGAGGAAGCTTATGAAGTTCATTTTGGAAGCAAAATACTTGGTGAAGCACGAAGGGGCTAAAGAGAATACTGAAAAAATGGTGCAAATGGGAAGCAACTTCTTCATTTACACTCTGTGCTATTGCTCTGGTTTGTAGATCTAAGTAGAAAATGGTCAGTATTTGGAAATCTCCTGAGTTGCTTGCCAGCATCTGCACACACCTAAATACCTTTGAAATTTGTTTTTGTGTTTTGTTTTTTTTTCCTGCTCCTTGAACATGTTAGCTAATGCCACAAGGAGTGAGCTGAAGTCTCACTTTTTTTTTTTCTTTTTTTTTTTCTTTGCTGTTGGAATTGTTTGTTAAATTCCAATTACGGGGCTTGTTCTACACCTGTACAAACCCACAGCTATTGTTAAGGGAATAATTTGAGGACAATGGGGTTAACACAGGTGTACACAAGTGCAGCATTTGGATTGCAAAGTCTTTTTATTACTCTGAGTGCATAAGAAAGAAATGAATTCAGCGTAATTTTCTGATCCCGGATAAAATTTGTAGGACAAGGATTTGGAGGAAGGGTAGATGGGGAGGGGAATAAATGTCTGAACATGTTCAGACATGGCACTGAACACATATGAAATGGAAGGTTAAAAGGAAATAAACACTACACTCCTCTTTCCTCCCTACCTCACCCTCATACCACTTTCATGGAGTCACTTTTCAAGGTATAGCTGCACGAGGTGGTTGGTAACGATCTTGCATGCTGATTGTCTTCAGAGTGATCACATCTCAACCTGAATGTTTGCATGGACTGAGGTGCTGGGACACTGCTGTGGTTTGTGGTGCCAGCAATCACCAACCCCAATTGCAGCGTGCTGATACTATCAGCAAGTTGCATTAGGTGTGTGTTCACGTGGGTATGCTGTGTTTGGTAGGAGCACAGTCAAGGCAGTTGGGGTGCCTGACTCCCAAGATGATTTTCCTCTAAAGCTGAAGAGGTGTGTAGTTTCCAAAGGTGACCTGCTGTCTCCTGCCTCCAGAGTAAATCGCCAGAGGTGGCAAGAACATTAGTAAAGCCAGGAGCATGAAGTGCTAGAGCCTTTAGGACATCTCCTTTTGGTATTCTGTTATGTTGATGCAGAGATTTACAGTTTTGTGTAACTTCCTGAATATCTAACAGAGGGTTATCTTTCTTTGGGGTAGTTCCAGTAAAGGCTAAAAGAGGTTCTTGCAGAATGAAAGCCAAGATCCATGTCCCTGCTGTCACAAGTGGTTGTAACTTGAGATTGGTTTCTCTTACAGTTTCATCTTATTTCAGTTTCTTTCCTCCTCACTGTGCCTCCTCCAGGCACAGATCAAACTTTCTCTATTATCTTAAGTACTCTGTGCATTTGGGGTACAATAAAGTAGTAAGTAGGAATAATGGTTAGCAATTAGATAAATGTTCAGATCAGTTTATCCTCTCAGTGATTCTCCTGTTAGAACTAATCCTGACTGCTACAAATAGGTTTGGTATTTGGCATTTCGGTTCATGTAGGAGGGGAGAAAAAGGCTGTTGCCTGTGAAATGGTTCAGAAGTTACTTGCTGTTCTTTTCAATGAGTAATAACTCAGCTGAGTAGCACAACAGGAGGCTTAGGTATGGGACTGTTTGACCAAGGGAGAAATTGGTAGTTCCCTGTCTTGGTTATGCACCCAAGGGGTTGTGGTTGTACCTCTGCTGGGAGGAGGATGGGTGTTCTTCCAAACGCTCTCAGGCAGCCTGGCTTATACTGGGGAAACCATCAGAGTTCTTTATTAAAGTCTAATTTAAAGTTACGAAAAGAAATATTTCTCACCGTTTTGAGGCTGTCTGGAAGGTGGCTAAAAACAGTCCTTCAATGAGGTGCCATGGTTTGAACCACTAGAGATGCATATTTTTCTCTCTGGTGGGTGGTGTGACCTTCTCCTGCCAAAGAGTGTAGTTGCAGTAGGATAATGAGTAGTGATTTGTCTTAAAACTTTAAGTAGATTAACCTCTGAATTGTAAACTGTTGAGGTGATCTTATTTCTGGCAGGTGATGTAAGTTAGTGGTTATTGTGATTCTTTGCTTTTGCAGTTGTGTGGATTTTACTGAAGCAAGTTACAAGACTTATTATCCAAGTAGAGGGAGGAAATTAATTTAAAAAAAATTTAATGGTCTCTTTTCGTATGAATGTGTATACACTGAACTAACAGAAGATGAAACTGGTGTTGGTTTGCTTTCCCTCAATGTTTACCAATATAGATGGTGTTAGTTTCTGCTGTTTGCACCTGGTTCTTTGTTACTTTGTTAGCAGCGTTATGTACCTGCCTTGGAAATTTGTATCGTTCAGCCTGTTCCATGCTACATACAGTCACTGCAGCTTGTGTTTAGTTTGTTGCATAGCAGCTAGGTGGGGTCACCTTGGAGTTCACTGGAGGCCCCCTTTGAGCAACTAAATAACCTTTTTCTGCCACTGTAGTAAGATTTGTCCCTTTACTGGGAACGCTTGAGCAGGCAAGGTGGGCACTGGGTGGCATCTTGTTCTCTCTCATCCGGACCAAGACTCAGGTCTGGCATCAGCTGATTCTGACTCGTGTTCAGGGGAAAACCCTGTGATAAATGGGCTTCCTGTGCTGAGAAAAGCCAAGGAGTGATGTCCTATTAGATGACAAAGCCAGAGGAGCAGTTAGCATGTGATATTATTTGAGTGCTTTTACAGTTGAAGGAACACTGCCCACCAGATTTCAGATTTAATTTATACTTCTGGGCCTTCAAAACCTGACAGAGTGGTTCATCCAAGAATTGCAATAGAAATATTTGGTTTTAATCAAATGAGCTCATCAATGTAGTCATAGGTACCAAAATCTCGGAACAGTTGGAAACAGGAGAGGAACTACATCTGAACTAAAATGAAGCTGAGTTTTGTGTAGTGTTTTGGGTGACTTAAGAGCTGCAAATTTATGAAGATATAATTAGCTATTTTTCAGAGTAATGGTTCATTTTTAACATAAACCTCCCTTTAAAAGCTTCAATAAATGTTTGCAGATTTTATACAAGTAGTACTAAAAAACTGTGCTATAAGCCTTGAAAATACTTAAATAAAGCTAATTATGAACCAGGGGTTTAGTGCAGAAATCTGGAAGAGATTGATAGGAAACTGTTAAGATCTGTTATATATTAAAATAGTATGTTAATATCTATATAACATCAGTATCTATAATCTATAGAACACTAGTATTTCTAATATTATTTTAATGCTGATATATACATACATATTTAATATATGTAAGTACACACATGTATTTAAGTATATATTGAGGTTTTTTTTCTGTAAACTTGAGGTGGTGGCAACACTTGAGAATCAAGTATGTGAATATTTTCTAGTCATTTTGGAGGACTTTTTGTAGGGGAGGGCCTGTCTGTCTGTGTGTGAGAACAAGCACTGCCATTAGGTGCTGTGCTCAGTGGTCACTCTCTGTATGAATAAGATGTGTGGATTCCTCTAAATCACCTGAAATTAGTCTGTTTAAAGACAGGACTGGCAGCATTGCTTGGCCATCTCAAGCCATGGGCATGACTCTGTGACTAGGTAGCATTGGTTTCTGACTCAAGATTGTGAAGGTGGGTGCTTATGTTGGAAAACGGAGACACTTATATAGGGAGAGATTAGTCTGCTACACACATTTTTCTGGATTTGTGGTAAACCGGGCTGTGCTCCTCTGAAGCCCTCCTTCAGCAGCATCAAAATGTGATCCACTGACAGCTGGAACTCCAGAGGTAGTTGACTGCTGGGATTTGTCATGTGCAGAAGCAAGTAAACTTTGGCTTGGTGCTGGCTTGGGGGATGGTACAGCTTGGTGCAGGCTTGGGGGATGGTACAGCTTGGTGCTGGCTTGGCTGTGTAGGACTGTCTGTGTGATACTTGGATGTGCCCTGTGCCCAAGTATTCTGTGTGCTCCTGGTGGTTCACCAGCGTTCATGGGGCAGCAGAGTGGTCCTGGCTGGGAAAACGCTGCTTCAGGCTTGGGAGTGTTCCTTGACATTATTCCTTGAATAAATGTGGCCTTTAAGCCAAAGCGCTTGTGCTGTGTTTGTGTCCTGCTCTGAGGGAAGCTCGTGCCCAGAGAGGATTGCCACAGCCCTGGGGAAGGGACTGCTCTGCAGGCCAAGCTTTAAGCTCAAGTTCCAGGGCAGCCACAACCCTTTATGAGAGATCCTGATGGGCCCATGATATTTAGATATGCCTCTGGTAATATAATAGCTGCCACCCACTATTCAGCTTCTAAGCTGATCCTAAAATAACCTTTGGTAGAATGACACATGTGAAGCTTCCCTCTCCTCCAGTTTAATCTCCTGTACACAGTCCCAGTGTAATGTTTATATGACAGTCATAAGGAAGGCTCTGTAGGTGTATCCAGACCTTTTATGAGAGCATGACACGACATCGGTTCCTACATTTAGCTCCCTTCTCCATGACGTTCTTGTCTCTGCCATGCTTTCAGTTTTGAAATGAGAAGTGGTGTGGACCTGCCCCATTTCATGGATGGGGTGTGAGCTTCCACTTTTCCAGCTTGCTGAGTGCTGAGTGTTCTTTCTGAGGACACAGGATTTGGACTTTCCCTTTTTTCCCCTGCTGATCTTTCACAAGAATAACAAACCACGAACGGATGTTAATGGCTCCATACATGGATTATATATGTGTGTGTATATATAGGCTGTCTGGTTCCTGAGAAGACTTTATTGGCATAAATTTGGAATATTTACAAGTGGCAAATTCATTGGTGAGATTATGCAGCCCAGGCTAAATGAGCTCTGAAGGGCGTTTATAACACCTTCAGACAAACCAGCCTTTTCGTTCACAGCAGAGGGGTTTATATGCATGTGTGCATGCATATATATATATATATATTTTAAATGTAAGTATGTGTCTATACCTTTTTTCTTTCTCTGAAATACAGAAGTAGCATTAATATTTTTGCTGCTGGCTGTCCATAAAAAACATGGCAAGCCTGGAATGATAGGGAAACTGTCGTGTGGCTGCAGTATGGGAATGTCTGCAGTTAAGGCCACTCTTATAAAGTGACGTTCCAAGGTGGTCAGCCAGGCCCCCTGGAAGCTCCTGAGGGACTGTAGGTAGTGGTGAGGTTTCTTGTGTGCTTTGCTGGGGTTTGAGGGGCATCTTCCCCAGCTGGGTGGTGAAATGCAGCTTCTTGGGCCAACCTTCATAATGCTTTAGACTCGCAGTGCTCACAGAGGGCACACAAGAAATGTAACTTAAAATCCTTTGTTTTCTTTGGCCAACAGCTTGAGGAGCAAGAGGAGAAGAGGAGGAGGGTGGAAGAGCAGAGAGCGAAAAAATACCCTTTTGTAGTAGATTGAAACAAAACAACATCCAAGAAACATTGGTAGTTTGAAAGCAGTTTGGAGGGTTTGTGTGTTAGAAGTAGTCCCAGCTGAGAGATGTTGCTGAGCAGAGTTCAAGCAAGGAGGCCAAAGGTGCAGCATAAATATAGTTTGTCAGATTGTTGCTGAAATAAATGAACATTATTCCGTGCAATAATCATAACTACGTACGTGGCATAAATACAGTCATCAAGTGATGCCACAAAGTACTTAATGGCTTGTAGTCATTGTGCTTTTTGACCTGGAAGGAAAAGGGTGTGATGTTCCTGTTCCAATTACAATCAATGAGCCTTGCTATTGATCTGTGTGAGACAGTGAGTGCAGATGGATGGCGTGGTGTTAGCTGGGGGAATAAGCCGTTGATGGACTCTTCTGTTTATTTAGCTTTGATGGTAGCACTGCACTTGGCACTCACTTGCTTTGTGATATTTAATGTATTGTCTTAGCTCCAAATGAATGTTTAACAAGGCTGCGCCTAGTAATTTTACAAGTAGCCTTAGGAATTCATTCATTGTGTAAAAAACATTCTGCACAAGAGCTGAACTGCTGGGAGAGGTGCAGAGAAGGTAGGGCAGCCTGTCCCAAGAAGACACCTTTCTTGGCAGAGGGAGAGGGATGGATGATCCTTGTCTGTAATCCAACTTGCTTTAGAATGTATTTTTATTGGCTAATCAATATACAATAGAAATCCACTCCCTAGTCAATTTAAGCACCACTTAATTGAGAAATAAATGATAAACACATTAGGCTTTGCTAGTAGAGAACATTTCAGGGTGATTATGGATGCTCTGCTAAATTTTTTGGCATCCCTTGAGTGAGGCTAATTGCCTTCCCTCAGGGAGGCTCCACAAGCTTGGGTCACATCCTGGCCTTGATGAAGCCGATGAGAGTTTTCCTACGGATTTTTTTTTTTTTCAATTATTATTTTAAAGAGGGGCATTGTATACAAGCCTTTGTCTCTGGTGTTCTGCTTTCCCCTGAAAGCAGGACCTACTTTGACTGCTGGGTCTCTTTGGTTGGCTCTTGGCCAAGGCTCTTTGCACAGGGATATGGATGCACTCCGTGTCTCCAAATCGAGTCCCTCTGCACTGCCAGGATGGTTTGTTGAGGACTTTGCTGGGACAAACCAGCAAATCTTAAAAGCTGTGATGGCCCTTTGGCTGGTCCAGTACCCTCTGCTCTTTCCAAGCAGCCTGACCTCAGCCTGGCTCCCCATGCCAGCTGCCTGAGCTCACCCGCCACGGGAGAGTGGTTCCAGCACAGTGATCCACACTGCTCTGGGACAGGGCTCTGACTGCTCAGAAAAGCTGGATTTTTTTCAGATCCGGCCTCTTGCCAGCATGGTGCATGCCCTTCACCAGCCAGTGGAGTTAGCAGTCACAGTGGATGGATATCCATGAGCCCGTTAATGAGGCGCTGGACGCGGGAGCGCTGCGTCAGGCAGGAGCAGAGCAAGCTTTGTTTAATCAGCGTCTCAAGTCCAGTCTCCAGCTACGACAACTGATTTGCAACGGAAGCCGTCAGGACAAGCTGGGATACAAAAGCCTGAGGATGTGTTATTCTGCTTGGCTTTGAGGCTTTGCACTGGCTGCTAGTGATAGCTGAGACTTATTAAATTAAGAAAAAAGTAACCACTTATTAGGTGCTCCACTCAGTTCCTGCTTCCTGCATAGACTTTTGGCTGCACTGTACCCAGCGCTGCATCCAAGGCACCATCACCACCCATCTCCTTTTATGCCAGGATGTGAGCCTGACACCTGTGATTCATGGCTGGAGCTGAGCCTGCTTGGTGATAGAGTAGGAAGTCTCTTCTTTTGAGGGATTATGACCTGGGAAAGATCTCCCTGTTTTGGAAGAGAGAATAGATCTAAAACTCTGAGGAATTTTTCAGTTGTCTTTATAATTTCTTGGATGCTGGTGATGCTTCCTGGTACTGTCTGATCTTGTGTGTGTGGAACTTCTGGTCCCTGTTTGCTTTTGCATGTATTCTGACAATTAAGGGGTTGCATTGCCCTTATTTCTGCTCTGTTCAGCCCCATGCTAGGGGAACAGGCTGCATGCAATTTATAAATAAATATTTATTATTTTGAGTGATGACTGAGAGAGAGGGTATTTCCTGGCTGTGAATAGCTGGAAGAGTTGGAATCTGCCGGCTCTGGAGTGCCAGGCGATTCCGAAACCTGGAAGTCATTATTACTTTTTCTCTCTGTGACCCCTGCCCTTGTCTCACGTGTACACCTGTGCCTTATTCCCATGCCAGCCTGGCAAAAATAAACCCTGCTAAGATTTGCTGCCCCCTCCACCGTGCAATAAGCGCCTGCCTTGCTCAGGGATACCAGTGGCTTTGTTGCCTTGTGGATAAGGGTGATAAGGGTCTGCTCTGGGGACATTACCCCACACCCTAGCCTTCAGTGGGGCAGGAGTAATGGTTGCAAAACTGGCTCCTGATTTCTTGCCAGAGCCTTGTCTGCTGCCACCACTTCCCTGCCCAGTGCTGGGGTCAAGTGCTGGGGATGTGGTGAAGATGTTGTGACCTCTTTCCGCCCGTTAAGTGTTTGGGATGTTGGGGTTTCTTCCTTCAGAGTTTGACAGGCACAAATCACCAGATGATGGGTTTTGTGTGGGAATTGATGTCTCTGTGTGGTTTTGGAGTTTTCGATTGGGTGCTCCTGAGATGTTGGGAAGCCCTCCAAGGGAATGACCTGTGGGATTGATGCCAACTGTACTTTCAGAAGTGACCTGAGACACTTGGAGCAGTTCCTGGTGTTCAGAATTATCCTGAAATACCAGCATGATGCAAAAAACAAATGTAGAATTGCTAAACGTATGTTGTCCAAAGATTTTTGTGAGCTGTCGTAACTCTTGCTTCAAAAAAAAAAAACTCCCACAAAAAACAAAACTAAAAAAAACCTCATCAAACCTTCCACAAAAAAACCCTGGTGGCCCTCTCATGATTTTCCTCAGCTGAGCATCAGGCCCTGGTGAGTCTGATTTGTCTCCGTCTGCAAGCCATGCATCAGAATAATAAAAAAAGCTGAAAATTAAAGAAGTGCTTGTAATTTTTTGGGGAGGCATTGATGGTATTAGAACAGAAAATGTGAACCAGAGACACAAAATACTGTGATTTTTTTCAGGGCTTTGATTTGTATCTGACTTAAATTTTACTGTAGAGACACATAATGATGTTTTCCAGGTTCCAGTAAGGTTTTACTGTATCTGCTTTCTATCTGTTCAGAATTTCTCCTTGCCACTTCCAGAAGCAGAATATTTTATATACCATTGCTTTAACTACTTTTTGATCTGAACTTAATCATCTTCTTTTACAATGTTTAGGTTAAAGAGATTTTTATGGTGTGCTGGTATTGGCTTTGAAAATCTTTAGTCACTGATATCTTTGTTGCTCATTAAGCACTTTTTAATTTTTAAATCAAGACTTCTATCTAAATGTTGGTTTCTTTCAGTGGAGATCTTTTTCTAATTATTAAAAGTGTTCCTACATTTTCAGCCAGCTAGCTGGATTTTTCATTTAAATGATGTACAGCAACTAGTATTGCATGTTAATATATAATTGCAGACAAAATGATATTGTGGAAAATCACTTAGAAAGGGTTTTTCTCTCTCTAAACCAGAAAGAATAAGAGGAAAAGTAGCCCAGGGGTTGATCACATTTGTAGTTAATGCTATAGATACTGGTGTACATGGCTGTTTGAAATTATCAGTGCTGTATCATAGAAAACCCCATGTTTTTGAAGGGACTGGAAAAACATGAATGTGTATTAGATTTACTTGGCCCTCAGAAAAGAATGCTTCTTTTAATCTGAAACAAGCTTTCTTGAACAGATTTGGAGAGGCAAATGATGTCTTGTCTAATTGGCAAAATCAGCCCTCCAAGAAATGCATGGTATTTTGAAACCCAGAACTCATGACTTTGCCTGCAAATATTTTGAGTGTTATTATGGGAGTTGAAGTATTTCACTAAAAACTGGGACTCGTGAGTGTTCTGTCCTCTCTCTGCCAGTACACTGAAATCTGGAGCTAAAGCTCTCTTGTGCTGACTGCTCAACTTGAGAAGCTCAGGGCTTCATCTTCAGTTGTGCTCAGCTTTTCAGAACTGCCCCTGGGGCAGTTATGGTGGGTTGTGGTTGTGGCACCCATCAGAAAACAATCTCATTTTAGCCTCTGTCTAGACTTGCCTCTCTGCTTGAGTTTGCAGGGCTGCAAAGTCAGGGCAGCCTGCACCTGTCTCACAGACTGCTGGGTTTGAGTTTGGGTGAGGCTTGTGTGTGCAGCTGAGAGGTGTTTCCAGACCACTGCTGCTGCCCTGCACAAGTGTGGTGAAGCCCCAGTCCTTCAGCGTCTGCCAGAAGCCGTGGTGTAGCTGGAGGGCAGAGGAGCTTGCACCATCCTGCTCTGCCCAGGGCTTCTCCCCCCGGGGTGCTCGCTGGGAGATGGGGAGGTTCAGTGTCAATCGAGTTCCAGCTTTTTTCCGGTAAGTATTTGTCGATTGAAATTGAAGAATTGTGAGCACAATTCATCTTAGCACACAGAGAGCAGCGGGTGCGAGCAGAGCTGACTGGGACCAGACATTGACATACGGGCCGTCATCAAACTAATTGTTGTTTGAATTACCTGTTATGATCCGATGACAAATCTGCTTCACTCCTGCCACTGGAGCAGAAAATGTAGCTTGAATTGGCGTGATGTTAGCAAGTGTAAACTGTACTTCAACAAGATGGATAAACCCAATTATGGGGCAGACCTGCAGAGAGAAAATCCATTTAAATCTCGTAATGTTAAGCAGAGCTGTGTTTAATTCATTTGGACCAATTTGGGAATGATGTATGAGTGTTGGTGAACATTAGTCAAAGGGAGAAGGGCCGGAGAAAGAGATGCAGTGCTGAGGCAGGATGGCAGAGGAGAGCTGCACCATCTCAGTGGTTAGCACTAATGGCTGGGGAAGGCTAAAATGACAAAAAGATGTACTAACTGCTCGTACGAGAACAGCCCAGTGTAAATGAACCAATAAGAGAAACATATGGAGCAGAAAGAAGGTGTAGTATTTTTCTTAAAACTATTATCTTTCCCATTGAGAAGGAAATATATCTAAATTGAAAGCAGCATTTTGTTGGTTTATTTTTTTTTTTCTTACTGACTGCCACAATGTATGAAGGGGTTTTTAAAATTATTTTTCCCCCAAACTTCTTGAGATTTTTAAGATTTGTTGAAATGCAAGGGAGGAGGCAAGTTTTTTTCTTTAATTTTTTCTTATTTTTTCAAGAGCAGGGGGTAAGGGCTGATCACTTCCTTGTGGTCTTTCTTAGTTCTGTGATTGTTTTGTGGGATGTATTTAATGTGTGCTTCTTCAGAGGTTTTCCAGCTGCAGCTTTCAGTATTTTAAGAGAAAATTAAGCACCGTGTTGTGCAGGCAGAAGGACTGACATATTCCAGAGGATGAGGATGTTGTACAATAGCGGCCTAAGAAACTGTCACTGCTTATTTACTGATGTAATACCCAAAATGTGTGCACTAGGCAGCTGCAAAATGCCACAAAAGATACAAGTAAACAATCTCACGGAGGAATTGCTTTGGTAAGACGGAGAGGTTGAACAATGAATGTATTCGCCTCTGTCGTTAGTGGTCCTCAGTGGGTTCCAACAAAGCTAACCCAGATCCATGTGTTCTGTCTCATTTCGGACAAAAGAAAAAAAAAAAGTCATCTTTCCTTATGTTCCTCATTTAAGGCCCTTTCCACAAAATTTAAAAGTCATGAATAAAGAGGCAGCGTTCCTGTTTGAATCCCTCTGTGACTGTTCCTGCCTTGCTGGGCATCCTCTTGCTTCCTTCTCATTGTCACAGTGCTCTGCTCAACTCTTGCAGCTGCTGGTGGCAAATAACGTGGGAGAAGGGAACCTGCCCTGGGGTTATGGGTCTCCAAGTTGGGCTGTTGAGGTCAGGTAGTAATTTTGAGACATTTCTGGAGGCTGTTAAACCTAGGGTGAAATAACCTGCTGCTGCTATGTTAAATTTAGGACATCTCAGTAATTCCTTATTTCTGGTACACCAGAAAGCTCACTGTAATAACAAAAGGGATTCTGCAGGGCTTTATTAAATAAAATACAGAGAGAAGAGTTGGTCTTCATTTTCAGTCATCTATACTTCAAAGCAGATTAATTTTGGAAGGCATGATTTCATTTTGATATCTGTTAAATCTGAGCTATTAAAAATATTTTCAAACAGTTTTATTTCGGCGCTTGGGACTCTGAATGAGTGCCACTTCATTGTAATGAAGACAGATCCATCAGCCTTTTTGGGAAGGCTGATAGACTGTGTTCCTGTCTTGTCCTGAAAGTCCATTTAGCCTCCGTGAAAACAAGCTAAGAAAGCCTGCTTTGAGAGGATCAAAGGGATTGAGCTCCAAGTTGTTTAAAAGGCCTAGGACATAGTGGTGCTGGCAGAAAGGTGTTTTATTCCTTTTTCTGGATGTAGCCGTGTGGTAATGGCAAAAGGAGCAGTACAATTCACTGAGAGCTGTGACATTGAGGTGTTCCAGTGTTACTTAGAGGGTCTGTGTGTAGGTAGGTCCTTCTGGAGAGCCTGGAGGAATCTGTATTAAAATGACAATGTGTAACATGCTGTGAGTGTCACACGGGCTCGTTTCTGGCACTGTCACTGTGGGCGAGCCCCGTCACTCACCCCTCCCCTCACTGTGGGATCAGCAGGGACAACTCAAAAGCTCTGGGGACTTCATGGTAGCTACTCTTACATTGTCAACACTTCCTCTTGTAATCCCTGCTCTGAGAATAACCAAATATTCAGACTTAGCAACTGTTTTTCCTGCCTAGTAACTTCATCTCCCACAATGTCTGCCTTTGAGAATGTGTCTGGATTGCCCAGTGACCCACTCTGTGAGAGTGTGTGTGTTTTCTTTTTCTCCCGTGTGGATCATTCTTTTTTAAGTCCCCAAAAACTGGCCCACCAGCTGCTATGCTTTGAAATTGCTTAATACATTTTTTTTTTAAATTATAAAATAGCTTTTATTTGTTAAAAAAACCAAATTGAAACAAAGCCTTGAAGTGCAAACAAGAGGAATTGAGGGCCTTTTGGTGTCTTGAGATGTGTTGCACAGAACGCTGGGCTCATGCTTAATTAAAAGGTCGCTGTTTGTTTAACGAGGTGACTGCAGGATCTTAGATGCTGACATAGGAGTCATTCTTGGTTTGGAGAGCATAGGTCATATGGGATGTGTATATTACAGGGATCTAGTGCGTATCCTGCAACTGTCCTTTAAGGGACATCGTTCAGCTGATAAGGATCTTGGATGTGGTGTTGTTTAAAATGGGAGGAAGGATGCAGAAGTTGTTGAACCCAAAGGTTTGAGATGGCTCTTGACTGTTGCAGAGTTTTGTTTGTCCTTTGGCCTGGTTGTCTCTGCCTCAGTTTGCCCATCTGTGAAATAGGACTAGCACTGCTTACCTAATACTTAGCCTGAGGCATAAGGTCATATTCTCTGTATTTTGGAAAATAGTGCTGTCTTGAAAAGGCTTTGGAGAAGTGAGGTTAAAGTAAATAAGAGCTGGATGAAATGAAAGAACTGTTTTGGGTTTTTTTTGTTTGTTTGGGTTTTTTGGTTTGGTTTGGTTTGGTTTTTTTAATGCTCCCTGCTCCTGAAGCTCTCTTTTCCTTTTGACTTCCTTTGACTGTATGTGAAAACACAAGCTGCTGATTGATAATGCCATTTGTCAGGATGGGAGCTGTGTATTTGGACTTCTTTCTTTTCTCTCCTACACGATGCTGATTGTGTTCAATAATTATGTATACGGAAGAATTTTCATTATGGCATTGTGGTTTCATGTTCTCAGAAGTGTTTGGACCGGGGTAGCCATGAGAAGCCAGATTGCATGACACATTTCAGGCTTTGTTTCTCCCTGACCACATGCACATTTCTTTTTGATTTTTTTTTCCTCTCTTAAAGTCTGGGCAAAAGTTGTATTGATTATAGCAATCTCATGAAAAATCCCACTCCAAAGTCAATAGGACAGTTTTACTAAAGAATGATTCCCACCCACCCCCCCTCCATGCTATCATACTTTTCTTCTGCTACAGTGCTCTATAGTCCAACCAAAAATTGCAAGAAAATTAATATGTAGGGCTTGGGCCAAATACACCACTGAGGACTCATCTTCTTGTGCTTACAATCCTGTAAGAGACTGTGCTCACACAAAATACTTCTCCTTGAGATTGTTCTAGGGGTTTAAATAGATTCTACTATTTCTAAGAGCTGTTTCAGAGCAAATTGCTGATCTTGTAATTTTTAGATTAAACTCCCATTTTTATAATGGTATAATATGTTTATTTTTAATGGTGATGAACTATTACTCTAGCAAGTCACCTTCTATAAGGCTGCCTGTAACCAAATCTCAGCATCAGGGCTGTGAATTTTACCTCAACAACTTTGTGAACTTCAAAGTCTCTCTGGAAATGTGTGATGCTGTGATTATTTGTTGGTGGTTTTTATTTTTTTTTTCCCTAACAAGAAACAAACAGAATGGCAAAAGGAAAAAAAAAACCACCGTAATATCACAATGTGCCATGGAATATAATGCTGAACAGTTCTAGCAACAGCATCAATTTCATTTGCTGCTTATATTTAACATTTTCCCATCTTTTCTGGCAAACAGTATTTTTTCAAAGTGTACAAGAAAAGCATGTTTTAAGCATACAGGATGGGTTGGGTAGGCTTGTTGGAAACCCAGTGCTTCATTTTTTGGGAAAAGTTCAAGCTAGCTAGCATGAATATTATAAAACATCTTTTTGCCTATATCATGTTTCAAGGCATTTACAGAACATCTGTATTGACTTGTATTTTTGTGTGCTATATTACAGTTAGAGTGATGGGAGTATGTATTACATTAGGAGTTGGGTTTTTTGTGTGTTTGTTTTCATTTTTTTTTCCTTCCAGTCAATATGCAAAATATTGGTTGCATTGGTGTGCGAAGTGAGGGGAACCAAATGAATTGGTTTTCTGTCAAAAACCACAAGCAGAGTACGTGGGGTTTTGATTTCTGCTTTAGTGGTTCTGTTATCATTGTTATTTACAGCAAGAGTGGCTTTTTATCTTTGAGCTTGTGCTCTTTAGCTTACTTTGCAATTGAGTTCTTGGTTTTGTGGTTTTTATCAGCAGTGTTCAGCCTAGCTTCCAGAGTTCTTAATTTTGCTGTTTGCAAGTCCCATTTCTAGCTAGATCTTTAAGGTAGATAAGTAGGAAAGTGCTTGAGAATTACTGTAGGGTAAAATTCCTCTCCTTGACCATGACAAACTGGATGGAGACAGAACTTTTCGCTTTCGGGAAAGCTACCTAAGGACGAGTCTGCCTCTGCAACTGGTTGAAGAGCTGTTTCTCTCAGAACCTTGTCCATGTCTAACACCTCACCGATTCAGGACATAATTAAATTATTTAAAAATCACAATTAAAAGAATTAAAGAAATTGTTTAATTTCTACTACAAGTGACTCTGAATGCTTTTCAGTAATTATTTTACTTCATATTGCCTATATTAAATACATAATGAAGAAGAAAATATAATCAGGACCCTTGAATTTCCCACCTAAAGGTTGACAATGAGCGTTTGGAAGGTGAAGAATTTATGCTTTTTAAATTTACCAAGCATGAAAACTCTTGTGTTTTCACATGTTTGAGAGCAGTGGAAACCTCTTGAAGGTGAAAGCTATTGTTTTTCTTCTAGCATCGTGCTCCTAAGATCTTGTACTGTTTAAGCAACATCAAATGCTGTCAGACATATGATAAAACTGAGAAATAGAAAGTCTGTTTGCTCCCATCAATAACCTTGGGAAAGCCAGTAGTGATGAAAGTGCTTGATTCAGTCACTACTGCCCCCCACCCCCTCACACACTGTGTGGGATCTTTATTTATGATAGACTAACCTTTATAGGACAGTCTTTCACTGTACATCTCCACTTTCATCTCAATGTGATCAACTCATTAATAATACCGGATTGAGAACTAAAGCTATCAACTAATTAATTGTTGATTAATAAAGAACTAATGGTGCTTTCTAGTTTAACCACAGTGTGGCCATAAACACCTTTTAGAAGGCTTTGTCTGCGTGATGTCTTCCTAAAAGTAGAGGAGACTTTCTGTATCTAGAGCACAACTGAATTGTCCTGCAAAGCATGGATGGTTCTAGAGAGAAATGTCATTTCTTGAAAGAGAAGAGGTGAAGAGATCAAGGTGGCCCATGCATAGTTTGGGGCCCATGGCTTGGGGTGGTGAAGCCTATACTTTGACATAATTTATCTTCCTGGGGTTGGGAAACAAAAGACTACACAGAAAATGAGCAGCAGAATAATTCATCTTATTGATAGGCATGAAATTAGTGGCAGCAGGAAGAGGAAATTTGTTGCCTGTTTTATACCATTTTGCTGCGTGTCCATCTCTTTTGCTTGCAAGGAATCCTCTCCTGCTTGAAGATTTTATTTTGATTTTATGGCTTGCAGCATCAGGGCCGTAGTCTGTCGGTGATGTAGCAGTGATTTCACGAGAGTGGGGGTACAGTTTATAGGCACAGTAAACACCCCCTGATGGTTCCATTCCAATTAATAAGTGTATAACCCCCCACGTGCTGTAGAAGGTGATTTTATGTGATCTTCTGTGATTAGTGGTGAGAAGTGTAGCTTTCTATGTACAAACCCATTTTATAAATTGCAGACTATATTTAATTAGCATTATGCACCCACAGCCACCTCATCTACACTTCTGCCGCTAATCTGCCTCCCTGGGACTCCGCTGCTCCAAACGGCTCTGTGTCTTCAGCCAGCATTTACAGATTAATAAATCTGCCAGGGAAACATTCCCTCCTTATCTGTTTGTCTGTGGAAATATCCCCAAATGTTGACTCTGACCAAAAGTCTGAGATGAGCAATTTTTATGTCTCAGCTGCTGGCAGCTCCTCCCGTAGCTAAAAGTGCCGTGATTTCCGAAACCTGATGCTTTGTCCTCCAGTACTAGAAACAGGAGTTTAATTCCCCCGGCGAGGGGAGGGACCCAATTTTCCAGCAGAACAAAGTCAGCTCATTTGTTTCTCTTGTTCTTAGTCACCAGGCTTGGGAAGGCTGGATGTGGTGTGTGGAAGTACTTGATTATGTTGTAGGAAGTTCCTGGGATGCTTGCTCAGACACACTTGTTTTAGCTGGGACAGGGATCAGTCTTCGGGGAGATCCAGGAAACTGGTTTTCTTTGTTACTGGTTCTCAGTTTGTCGCCCACTCAGGCAATATGTTCCTTAGCATCGATGTTGCATTTCACAGGTCTCTCATTTGAGCAGTTTCCCTTTTCCGTGCCTCCCTCGTTCACTCCCATCTGTTTTTTGGGCAGGGTCAGTCTTTCTCACTCTCTTGTTTGTACAGTACTTAGCACAAAAGGACTCTGTTCTCTGGTGGTGCCTTTGGGCACTGCTGTTAGACAAATAAAAGGGTATAAAGTTTGCATCAAACTTTTTTGCAACCTTGCTTGCACAACGAAGTGCCTGTGCCAATCAGCGTAGTGCAGCGATGTCTCAAATGCTGGATGGTGCTGTGTGAAGGATTCAGCATGATCTTGTGTTCTGTAACTCTAATACTGTGTTCTCAGCCACTCTGCATTGCAGACTTCCACAGTTATAAACCCTGCCTCTAAACTCTCACTTTGTGAACAAATATGGTTCCTATAAAAGCAACAGTAGCACTCTTGTTACTTCAGTTAATTTAAAAACCCCAAATAATACTTTATGAAGTAATTACTTTTTTTTTTTTTTTTTTTGCTTTGGGATTAAAAAGTCAGGTTTTTTTCTGTATTTCTTTAAAGTTGTTTCCTTGAGCAGTAAACAAGGTTCTACTTAGGATACATGTCTCTGCATAGAAGATCAGATTCCCTAAAAATAATTTAAAAGACCTCTGGGTGAATGTGCCTTCATCCCCTCAGGGGATAGTAAATTTTTGGCTTTTTTTTTTTTTTTTTTTTTTTTTTTTTTTTTTTTTTTTTTTTTTTTTTTTATTTTATTTTATTTTATTTTATTTTATTTTGAGCTTCAGAATCCCACAGAAACAAGCCTGCTATCCAGAAGTCTCAGGCTAGTTCTGTGGTGAAACTAGAGAGAGTTGTGCCCTTCCTAACTGGAGATAAAAGACTGTGATAGCTCAAGGCCTGATGACTTTATGAATTTGTCCCAGAGTTTGGACATGTTTTTCCATATGCTAGGAATGGGTGTGGAGAGGAGACACTGTGCAGTCCTTCAGCTGTATTGGAATGTATGTCCACATCAGAGATGGTCAGGGGAAATAATTTATGGATAGATGAAGAAAAAAGAATAAGGAAGGAGGTATGTGGAGACATCTCTCTCTTCCCTATTCCCTATTCTGCTGATTATTTATTTTCCTCTGAATGTTTGCTGGATCTTTCTTCAGTGATGCTGGAAGTTACATGAAAGGGCAAATGGAGCCAAGTTATGTATTGTGTCTGCCTCAACAATCCATACTTCATGTTAGCTGGATGTTTAATGTATGTAAAATCGAGCTAAGATTTTAAGACTGACTGTTGGACCCTGATAGTCAAAGAAAACCTGAGTGGGTGATGGCATGGAGAGCCAGGCATCTTGGTGTGTTTATGTGGTTGAAGTCCCAAGAGGACAGCCTGAGGTGGTGCTGGTTGTATTTTAGGTGGGGAAAGTGAGACAAAACGAGGTTGAGTTGATTCAATTCTGGCAAGGAGCTGATGTGGACAGACCTAGATGTTAAAGGCAATGAGCTGAGCATGAGCTCTTGCTTCCATTTGTCACTTAAAAGGTCAAAGGTGTTCAAAGGTGGGAGCACCTCCTTGGTGGCCACATGATACGTGCCCATGCCCTGTCTGGCAGTGTTGGTTTCTGCTGGCGAGGGTCAGGGCAGGGGGCTGGGGGGGCCCGGCGCTGCCGCACAGCTGGACTGTGTTAGTGCTGAGGCTGACCGAGCGCTCGCACGGCTCAAGTATGCAGCGCCTCTGGGACGTGTGTGAGGCAACGCTGTTTACTTGTATCTACTTGTTTGCCGGGATAAAACTGCATAGTGCAAGCTTGTATCCGAGGCCACCTCTGTTATTCCTGGATAGTCTCCAAAAGTATCTCAAGGCATTTATAGTCTCCTCTCCTTTGCCCACAATTTCCTTGGAGCACTGCTGACCAGAGCTGTGTTGTGACTTTGTTTCTGATCGATGTAAAACAGAGCTGCTGGGCATTAGAGAGGTGTTTCTGGTCAGCGCTAGGAACGTGTTTTGCTGTATTCAGTTAAACTCTGAACCAAAGAAAATATATGCAGGTATTGTATTTGATAATAGTTTGATAATGGAAACACCAGTTTGATGTTTCAGCACACCATTGTTACCTTGAGGAACAGGAATATAAACCAGCATTACAGCTCTTAAGAAGACCCTGCCATGCTCCTTTCCTGTAATTAGAAGAGCTAACTATGATCTTAATCAATGAAATCCTGCTTGGAGTCCTCTAAAAAGAATTTAATTTACTGTAGTAAAACAAAGCATACAGGAACTACCCACTGATGGGGCGTTTTCTCCCTGACTGGTAGTTTGGCTGATCTGATTTGCTCAATCCCCATGACACTTGCACTGCTTTTCCTCTTTCTTTCCTCTCCTTTCCTCCCCTCCCAATGCTCTACAAAGCTGCCTCAAGAGCGGTCCTCTTGTCACAGAGACTGCAAATGCCACCTTGGGCACCTGGAGTGATCTTCAGCTTCATCTTCTGCAGAGCTGTGGCTTTCTCTGGGAGAAGAGCTCTCACGTGTTCAACACAGATTGCACTGTGCTCCCTCCCAGAAGTACCTGGCTGGGACACTCTGCTGTCTTGTGGGAGTAAGTCACCCTGTTGGAGGTGTTACTGCCAAGGGGTTACTGAGTGTCTGGTGGAATTCAAACCTTGTCTAAGAGTTGCTTCCCTGTTTTCCCTTTAGATAAGATTTATGACTAGAAGTCATGTAGTCTTCTTTTTTTTTTTTTTCACTTGAATTATGTTAGACTCCTTCTGTGAATGATTTCAGAGTGGTGCTCCTGCATGTCCCTTTTTATAACTTTTATGTATGTATATATATATATGTATCACACTGATGTTACTGTAAGAATCAGTTTCTGTTCCCTTCAGCTAAGAACCCTCACTGCTGTCTTTTCCTTGATGACCAAAACCAGTTTGAAACCACCACAATTCCTTGAATTGGATTTCTAGTGTGATCCCCTTAGGTTCAGCAAACAGAGCATTTCAGGAAGCAGTGTTTTTTTGCAAACTAAATGTCAGATGTGAGGATGAGATAAATTGATGGGCATGTTTTGATTATTGGATTGGGAGAGCAGAAAAGCCCCACCTTTTATTTTGCCTACGTTGTTGTTTCGTGTAAGGCTGTAACTGACCCTCTCCTTGTCTGTCTGTGTCTGCTTCCTCAAATGTGTGGGTTCTCCTCTTCCTTCCCCTCCTTTCCCCTTCCAAGTTGTGAATGTTGATTTGGGCAGTCTATTCCCAACTGAGATCCAGCAATTGTTTGAATTGAAATAGTTATTGTAAGTCGGCTCATGTGGTTTTTTATTTTTTTTTCCCCTCTCTCAAAGTTGGGACAGCCTGTGCAATGTGTTTCATGAAGTCAACAGCTGAATCTTTTAAATTACACCCTCTTGTCCCTTGCTCTTTCTTCCCCCCTCCTACTTTGGCTGCAGAGTCTGCTGGAGAGGCGGAAAACAAGTTTGGCACCCACATGGTTGAGAGCACTGATTAGTTCCTAAAAGAAGCACCAAGTTGATTGCTTGCAGAGATGATGTAAGCCATTGCTCTGGGGTACATCAGGTTGGATTTCTCATGCTTTATCTTATAAAGCCTAAATTAACAGCTGGTTTGGTTTGAGTTCTTCAGGATCTGACTAAAGGATTACAGTCCATTCTCAAGTGAGTCAATCTAGTTTAATTTATTTCAGGTCTATCAAAAAAGATCAATCAAAGCTCTTTTGAAAGTAAAGCTGTAATCGGCCTGTGTACTTAGATGTCACTGGTTTTGTATTTACTTTGCTTCCCTTGTGGAAAAATGCTCAGACTCCAGCTAAGACTTTATTGCAGTGAATTTTTTCTTTTTTAAATAGTTAGATTTTTCAGAAGGTTACTTGTGTTTTGAGAAACATTGCAGCCTGCATATGCATCTAACAGTGTCTGCTCCTGGTTTTTTTGTGAATCCTCGAACTTGAAACTGTACTTGAACTGGGAAGGATCGTGGTTTAGTGGTTAAAAAATACAAGTAGGAGTTGGGAATCCAGATTCCTCTGCTGATTGCTAGACCTAAGACATGACCTCAGGCATCTCCTTTAATTGCTGTTTGTCTCAGTTTCCCCATTTACAATAGGAACAACAGCATTTAAACAGGCTCTAGACACAAAGTAGCCTGTGTTTACATAAGGGTGTGATTTAGAAATCAGCGTTTTCCACTGAGTGCAACTCCCTGTACACTTTCTTAAATCAGTGGTCTATATTGTTGTCTTAATGCGTGTAGAGCTGGAAATGACGGTACAGCTAATTCTAAACTGAGTTTTTGGCTGCATAGACTAGCTAATCAGATTGTAGGGAGACAGGTTGCTGCAGCCTCAGGAAACAAAGTACTGAACTTTAATAAAACCTCTCTACCAGTTTCTGGTTTTTAAAAACTTTTGGAGCCTGAGTGTCCTGGCAGACTTCATGCCAGATCAGGTATCATCTGGCCTCCTGCCATGGACATAAACTCCATACCATGGTCTCTTGTTAATTTGACAAGAACATAATTGAGTGCCCACACCCTAACTGGAGAGATGCTGGATGATCTGGTACTGCAGACGTGTGATAAACATCATGGAAAGGTGGCCTGATTTTAGCAATTGCGCAAGAGATTGTATGAGTTTGGCTTAATTAATTCCAGAACTGATTTTTAAGGTGTTCATTTCTACAAGCAGTAAAGGTAGGAGCTTGGCATAAAAAAAAATCAGAAAAATATGCAACTGAGGCTTCAACTAGAGGTTGCTCATCACCACTGCTCTGTGTTTTTCCTTTCATGGACTGAAAGTGAAGTTGTTAGTTTTGTGGCGTGTAGCTCTGTCTCTCTGAATCCTGTTCAGGTCCTTGCTGGACTTTCAAGGAGGAGGAGTGGCTCTGGAGAAACCCCATTACAGCTCTTGCCACCAGTCCCCCAGTACCTCCCACTGCCTGCCATGGGAGGCTTGTGGAAGTGAGGCGTTAAAAAAAATCCTTTGGAAAATGGAAAGGGTGTCTTGGAAATGTTTTCAGCAGCAGAGAGTTTTGCACAGCGAAATGTCTATTTAATACTTGGTGCATTCTCTTTCAAGCAAAGATTTTCTTGAACTTTCTTTTGTGATTGAGTAGGCCATTACTTGTTCATTTTTACCTTTCCTCTTCAGGTTTATTAAAAAAAAAAAGAGTCAAATTCAGATTGATAGATTTCTGAACACTTGCAAATTCAGCTCCCTCGTGTTGTTATGATGTGCATTATTTTTCATCTAATTATGAGTTAGAAATACATAACGGTATTTTCAACTGATAACAGGTTGGCCTTTTGAGTTTCCTGAACTGCTGGTGGCAGTTTTGATGGGCACCTTTGCAGTGGGAGTGTCTGAGATGGCCTTGCCTGTTCCTGGTCTGTGTTACAAATCTCTGCTATGACCTGTTTGGGTTCTTGCTTAAGAAAAGCTTCCATATATATTTTAAATATTAGAAATAAATGGCTTAAGTTCCATTTAAGTACCATCTGTCTGAGTCTTTTTGTTCTAGTCCAGTTCCCAGTCATCAAGCAATTCTCCTCAGTCTCCTACCTGAACAAGTGAAATGACTGCCACTCCTCTTGCAGACAGAGTGATTTTGAGATCTTCCCTCCACTTCTTTTAAAAGCCAGATGTTCTTTGGGCAGCTGCTCTTACATGTAGGGACTTTAAAAGTAGCAGCAGCAGACAGGTGCTTAGAGGCTGAATATGGGATTCTTAGAGAATCTTAGCATTAATTTTTTTT
Organism: Dicrurus megarhynchus; assembly: GCA_013399195.1. Taxonomy (NCBI): domain Eukaryota; kingdom Metazoa; phylum Chordata; class Aves; order Passeriformes; family Dicruridae; genus Dicrurus; species Dicrurus megarhynchus. The sequence continues at coordinate 636,359 of VXAD01012638.1, read as the reverse complement.
AGTAGAAATAATTATACTGAGACATCAGTACAGGATGCTGCTTGTTGTATCAGTGAATGTGATACACTTTATGTGATAAATGTGAGTCCTGTATGAATTATGGCTGTCCATAGTATTCTGTTCTCCTTTTGGAGATGGATGCAGGTGTATTCTCCCACCTGAGTGTTACTCTTGGGAATATGATGATTATTCTGATCATAATTTCCAGTGGCTGGTTAGTTTTCTCTCACAAGTATGGGGATGTTTATCAGGTGTTGGAGGTGTGAAGACTATTTGCTCTCTGTTGATGAATTCACGACTACAACAGTGGTGATTGATGAATACTTTTCACCCTGTTTAGAAGCAAAATAACAGTGAGTAACTTCCTGTTTCTGTTCTAGCTAGCAACCTGCTCCTGTAATACCTCCCCGTGAAGTCTCCCCTTTTAAAACCCAAGTCACTGGGATTGCTTCCTTTTGATCCTCCCCTGCACCTGGACCTTCCATAATGCCACCCCCCATCCCTGCTACTCTTACCTGGATACAAACAATCAAACAAACAAACAAACAAAAAACCACATCAAGAAAGGAGGTTCAGAGCAAGTACTGATAATTGTGCATGTAATGTAATTGGAAGTGTTTCATTGACATGCTTATGTGAGCTGCTTCTTCATCTTAGTGCTTGAATGTACCACTAGACTTACATTTAGCTTCTTGTGGCTGCTCTTTGATGCAGGTAGGCCATATTTTAAATAGGCTTGTTGCTATGGTGAAAATAGGAGTCCTTGTCTGCTGAGTGTAACCTTTCCTACTTTCCTGGACATTGGCATATTTTTTTTTCCCCTTCCTGTTTTAAATATGCCGTAGTAGAACAGAATTGTGCTGTCTTTTAGGGAAAGGAATTTCAGTTGGCAAGTTGGGTTGGAGGACAGTACTTTCAAGGTGTCTTCAAGAAGTTGTGGGTGGTTTTCGAGGGATGAGGGGAGAGATTGGAAATCCTTTTCGTGATGACTCAGCACTGCTGAGAGCGCTGCGTGATTCTCCCCCTCTTTGTCTTCAGGGAGAGAGATGAAAAAGCTTTCCCCTGCTCTTTCCATTACCTGGCTTCTTTCAGTCATTTTTACAAGGTTAATGCATTGTGCTCAGAGTTTGCATTGTTGTGCCAATAAAACTTTAATAATGATGATAAGATTGACGTGCACGCGGGCAGAAGATGAATCTTCGGGATTTAGTTGAGAAAGGAAGGTGCGTGTTTGTCAGCTGCCTGAAAGGTCCAAGGACTGCCGAGGCTCATTTCAAAGGCTGTGGGAAGGGAGTGCTCTTCAGGGCTGATGGCTATAAAAGCTGAAGATGGCTGTGCCTGTCCATTAATCTGTTGAACCCATTGTTCTCTGGGTCCCCGTTTTATTTTGTTATTATGCCGCATTTTGTGCAAAAGGAACTGGAAAAATCAAGTGTGACTAAGGGCTTTGTGAGGCAGCAAGCTCTTAAGGAGAAGGGAGAAAAAAAGGGTGAGACTCTTCTTTCTGCTGCTCTGCTGTCAAGGACGGCAGTGGCTGCCGCCGTCCCCCAGCTCACCCTGATGTGTGTGTACTCCTGAAGCAGGAGCTTGGAGGTGGGGGAACGGCTGCCAAAATACCTGGGGCTTGCCCTGTCCTGGCCCTCATGCAGGCTGTTGTGGTCACACTGTCCCCCCACAGCCCCTGTCCTTGGCTCTGCTGGGAGCTGGCTCTGGGGACCACAGCTCAGCCAGAAATCCGCTGCTAGGAAGCCACAGCTCTTGGCTCCAGGCTTTCTGCTGAGGATTTCCCCTGGTGGTTTGAAATAACCTACTCCCCACACTATCTACCTTCTCTTTGAGTTCCCAGCAATGAGTCTGTTTCTCGTTTAAAGTGTATTTTTCATAACTGCTCCGAAGTCTTGGAAGAAGAAAAACTGACAGTGCTTAATTCAAGTTCAGTCCTTTCCTCCCTGTGACCTCTGTTTGTATTTTATATGAAGATGATTAATCTTTAAAAAAAAAACCACCAGAAACGCTGTGTCATCCTTGAGCTCTTTTGGGGAAGTTAAGTTGTAGTTGAAACTAAAACCAAGGGTCAGGGTGTAGGAAATCCCATGCACCTAATTTTAGGGGATCTAAATTAGAGAAGTTTTATTTCTGTACCTTGAAATGCTTTTTAGGAGCATTCACTTATGCCTTAGCCTTATCCTGAGGGTTTAATTCCCTCTTCTTTGTGTGGACCAGCACAAGTCACACCAAGCACCAAGTCACTAGAAGTGTAGGATGGTATCAGAGGAGTGGGAGGGAGGGCTATGACTAGCTTAGGTTTTGCTGTTGAATGAAGCAACCCACAAAAAAATAAATGCCATGTGTGGGAGAAAGGCCTGGCCTTTCACCATGAAGTCTCTGGTAACAAAGACTTGGGGACTTCTGCTTTCATTTTTCTTACACCCATTATTATCAATCTGTATGGGCTGCATACAGTTGGCTTCTTCCCTTTTGTTTCCACAGTCATCCAGGAGTATTTATCCAAAAAAACATCTTTGGAGAGTGAACCCTTCTTTGCATAAGGGCGCTGCTGTGCCAGCATGGGTCTTCTTGGCCCCAGGGGTGCAGATATGGGAGAGTTGTACCCTGGAGGCTGCAGGTGCTGCTGGGCATGGCCAGCCCTCCACGCCCACGGGAGGCAGCTTTACCCAAGGTGCCATCTCTCCATCCCAATAGGCTGGGGAGGAAGGCAGTTAGACAGTGAGAAGAAGATGTGGGTTGGGATGGAACGTGAGAAGGTGCATGAAAAGGTGTTGTGTTCCTGGCTTCACCCTGCCAACATCCCACTTCTCGTACTGGCTGGGCTTCACGCTGGGACTGTGCTGCTGTGGGCCGTTTCAATAGCTAAAAAAAGAAGTAAACCAAGGGATAACTTGGTGAATGACCTGCCTGTCCTAGCAAATTTAGTTTAATTTAGAAGTTTAAAAATGTCCCTGTTATCCGCTAATATTAGCATTTTGTGTGACCTGACCTGTTACGTTTGTGACCTGAGTGCCGAGAGGGGAAGCGGTGCTGAATGGGACTGCTGTACTTGAGGCTATTTTTCTCGCAGCCTCAAAAGCAGGACAATATCCCAGAATAGCAAGTAGTGGGGAAGTCACGCTAGAGTGGGAACAGCCACGGCAGTGCCGGTTCCGCTGCAGGACAGGGACCTGAGACCCTGCTCGTTTGTCATCGCTGCTGCCGCGGCTGCTGAGGGTCAGCCTTGCTGCTGGCGTGCTGCCTGCCCTGGTGGGTCCCAGATCTGCCCACTGTCACAGCTCCTGCTCCTGCCCGAAGCCCCACGTGGCAAGGGGGTGGCCTGTGAAGCAGTGCAGGACATCACCCACCGTAGGAGGTAGGCTGGGGGTGGCATGGGGCCGTGCACGTGATGGAGATCTGTGGTGTGGGATCTATTTCCAGCTCTGCCACAAACTTCCTGTTTTCAGTTTTGGAGCAAACCACTCAAACTCCCTTTCCTCTGTCCTGCCCCGATACAGAATGGGGCTGAGCATACTTTCCTCATGGGAATGGTCTTTAAATAGATCTTGGCTTAGAGAGCGTGTTGCTGAATGGGTGCAAGACGGTATCAAAGAATGACTGGAGATGGAGATCATGTGGGAAGTGTATTAAAAAATTAAATCAAAGTACTATATAGGTTTTTTTTAAAGTTAAAAAAATCTTCCAAGTCTCCCATGCCTGGCTTTTTATCATGAGATTAAAAGAGGAGTGCTGGCAGTGAAAAGTTCCTCCAACTGTCCTTTGAATAAGGAAATATTGAGAGGATGAGGAGGAAGGGCTGTGGCAGTTTGACTGGTCATCCTGGACCTGCTTTCCTCATCTGAGTGAAGAACTCAAGCTTCCCCAGCTTCCAGCAGCTGAGGTGACATTGGCAGTTGAATTAAATCCATGCGTTGGTTAAGAGGAAGCAATTGCTCACCAGTTAAATACTCTGCATTTCCAAAATCCCATCTGCTCATACATTCTGTGTTAATAACTGCAAGTGCACAAGCACAAGGTTGATCATCAGGTACCCCACTTCTCCTCCCTCCATGCACATGGTAGGATTTGGTTGAGGGGATAACAACAGAGTTGTTTTCTTACCAAATTCACCAGAATTGTCCACAGACCTTTATATTTGGATAAATTTTGTGGGTTTTGTTTTCTACATACTGGGGTAGAACCAAGCATGTGAGGGGGAGTTTCCTTACAGTAGTCTTTATCTTGGTCTTTCTTGGGTTTGATGTCATTTATAGGTCATCTCTACACTTCTTTTGGGGGGCTGCAGTTGTGATGCTGCAGAGAGCCAGTAGCAGCCATCAGACCGCTAAGGAAAGTGTTTCCAAGACACATGGCTTTGGCATGTTTGCTGCCTGTGTGTTTATGTTCTGTATCTGTGTCCGGATGGTCTGTACCTGATGGTTCCTGGCCAGGCATATTTGCATCTATTAGCACTACCTGTACATCACCTTGGCACTTGCCACCTGCCTGGGTGGTGTTAAATAAACGTGAGATCCCTGTGAAAATGCTCTCATCAGAGTGAATCAGGTGAGATTTTTTTTGGGAGATAGTTTTACTAGTGGCATTGCTTCTGCCAGTAATTTTGACCATTATTGGAAAGGAGGAATTAAAATCGCAGAATCAAAACAAAATTGAAATGAAAGTAGTTGATGGCAGCTGTGGGCAACCATGTGATTTGGGAAAAATGAATAAAGCTGTTGAGGCAGAGTCACATTGCAAAGAAAACTTTTCCTTTTTCTATTTTTTGCTCCAGAATAACTAATGGTTGTGTTGATTTCCAAAGTGTCTGCTGCCAATTGATTTATGCCCTGATAATAATCTTAAGTTATTTAGTTTGTCTTCTGTAAATATATGCAGAAGTTGTAATGACAAACAATGTTTCTGCTGTTCAGACCTGCTGCATATCATGGGGAGCAGAAATAAAAGGTCTGTGCTGCATTTCTCTGGGCTCTGATATCTGTCTGGGAAATGGTAGAGAAGGGTTTGCCTCTGCCTGAGAGGCTACAGGGCAGGATTCCCAAGAATATTTAGTGAATGCTAGCAAAGTTGATCTTAAGCTGCCGAGGATATGGTGTGTTTTTTCTTGTCTTTTCGTAAGTCCTGCTTTCACTGGGATGTTTGCATGTGAAATGTGTGAGAAATCCCCCCTGAGCAGAACTGAAGTGGAAATGGCCTCATATCTCTAATAAGGGATATGGAGAATATCTGTTTGATTTTCGAGGTTGGCATCCCTTCCTTTTCCCTTTATGAAATCTATGTGTTTCTCAGTATATTGACACCACTTTCTTGAGGGAAAACATTTTCCTGCACAAAGAAGATACACAGTGCCTGTGGTAGCTTTTCTGCCCCTGTTCCACGCTGCTCTTGGTAGTGGTGACAACGGTGAGCATTGCCCAGTGTTTCTTTCACCCTCTGTGGGGCTCAGTGTGAGTTTGTGATTGCCCAGGGTGGTGGGGCTCTGCAAGGTGGTGAAAATTACTTTAAATGCATCAAAAGAGTGACCCTGAGAAAAGGCTGAATGAAACAGACTGGTACCAACAAGGTAAAGGTTTGCTTAGGGTTACCGATGGAGAACAGTACAAAGTTGACCCACTGGGACCCACAGCTGAGTGGAGAGCAACGGTGCAGGGCTCAGCGAGGCTGCGGCGAGGATGCTCTGCTGAATGAGTGGTCTTGGGACTGGGGGTTTTAATCCTTTCACATAGGTGGAAAGTGTAGGGGATGAGAAAATTTGGGATTATCTGTAGGAATTCCCTTCTATTAACATTAGCACACTTAAAGTTGATCCATATATTCATTTCATTCATGCAACTGTGCAGTGCTTAATTTATCATGGTTCTGTAGCCCAGACAAGCACCTAAAATGCTCTCAGCTTAACATGTGCTGCGGGGGCTGGAGCAGAAAGCTGTATTAGGAGAAAGCAAGATTGAAAGTTCTTTTGCCAAATGAACTTTATAGAAAGAGTTAATTGCTGGATATTTCATGAGAGCCGTGACCTGATCCTCTGTAGTAAGTCTTTAAACAGAATCTGCAGTTAGGCACTTCATTGCAGTGGGAGTTCCATTTAGATGTGGAAAACATTTTGGGACGTAAGAAGGAAAAAATAATAATACAGGTGTGTTTACTTTTTTGTCTGGTTTTATCAACTTTTGTTGTGCAAAGTTAGTAGAAGGGAGCTGAAGAGGGACAGTAACTGGTTCTGACTGTGTTTGCTGATACAACACCACAGAGGATGGGTCAGTTTTGCACTCATCCATTTTTTAGTGGCTTGAACTTGGTCAGTAAAGCAGCAGAGTCTCTGGTCACTCCTTCAGAGCCTACCTTGCAGGCACAGTCTGTCTGTAGCCAGGCATGTGCCTTACACAGCAAACAGGGGCAGAAGGGTTAGTACACAGCATTAGCTTTGAAGCAGACCTTTATTTTTCTGCTTCAGGGTTTCACATCAAGTTACCCTCCCTCCTCTCAGATTTTCTTCCTTGCCATCTCCCTCTCCTCTTCCAGGTTTCTTATCATCACTGTACAGGCTAGCAGCTTCTTTCAGCCTTGCAGCTAAAGAGGGCTTTGCTACAGCCAAAAAAAAAAAGAAGAAAACCAAGTCCCAAGACACCCAAACCCAAACCCCAGGTCCTGTCCTGATGCTTGTCTCATAACTGAGGCAGCTCAGTGGCCAGGAGATTGCTGAATGGCTGGAAATCACGGCTATCTGAAGTCTATGGAGGGGCCATGTGTGCAGCTACATCTAAAATTTTTATCACCACCACTGCAGGTGAAGGGCTTTCAATTCATCTGTGCTGGTCCAGCAAAGTCTATTTTATTTATGTGCTTCCAAGCCCTTAAAAACTTCTTTTAGGGTACATCAGTAGGGAGTTAATAGAAACTTTGAAATATGAAAAATGCCTGTGGGTTAAGCAAAAACCTACTTGACCAACTTGACTATAAAGCTGGTACTTAGTTGGTAGGTCATTTGCTCTGGGGGGAGAGGGGAAGGTGTTCTGCTGGACCACAGATAGCATTTCCCAGTGGGAAAGAAGTTGTAAACACAATTAGCAGCTCTTAATTTAGGAAGCAGCATACATTTTATTTTGCTTGTACTTGTATAGTCTTGTAGAAAATGCTTTTAGGTCTCACTGCAGTTGGTTGTTGTTTTAATATTAGCTCAGTACATTTATTTGTGCCATATGAACTAGGCAGCATGTATATGGGCCACTATAAAAATAATCACATTTGGAAAGAGTGAAAATATTCAATAAGATATTCTTTTCCTTGTAACTTCCTTAAAAAACCCCAGCAAACAAAAAGTACCTTCACAGAGGAGTTGAAAACTCTGGTTTAAAATGTCTTCCATTCAAGTTTTTTTCAAGAGAAGACTGGTCTTTTTTTTTTTTTAATTTTAAACAAAATGTACTTTCTTAAAGACTAAAATGTCTTAAGCACCAGCATACCGCTCTACCTTGTTTCTGCTAAATGGGATTATAAGGGATTTAATTCAGTGAGAATTTCTGTGTTGCGGGGGGTGACTTTTTAGAGCGTGCTAGAGTGAGCGGTATGTGACACTCTCCTCTGGTTCCCATCACATCCCTCTGCCCTGACCTAGGTTTTCCCTCGGTGCCAATACATGAGCATTCCGGGGCATTTGGGATCAGGGGGGATGGGAGAGCAAGAAGGTGGGTCAGCAATAAAAAACCTGACTTGAACACTGGGTGGTTAGAAGCAAATTGTATTGATTTTTCTTTGCAGGTCTGATGGTTTTGAAAGCCACTTGCTGTGCAGCTTTAAGCCTCTTCTGCCATATGTGCAGTCAGTAAATGCTAGCAACTCGGCCAGCACCACTCACACTGATCCACCATGCCTTGGAGCACCTTGAAATACACTGCAACCTTCAGGGCTGCTCCAGCTTAAAAGTTAAGCAGGTGCTTAAGTACTTGGATGGATCGGAGACTTACAGGCACTTTGTTAGCTCCTGTCTGAGACCAAATGCCATCCTTGCTTTTTTTAGCAAAATACTGTCCCTGCCTTCTTTTTCTTCCCAGTTTCATCATTCTCTTTCTGGCTTTTTCCAAGCTAAGTGATTTTTCTGGCATGGTGAAAGTGCTGCACGTAGTAAGAACCACAACTTGAAATGGAGTATAAATAGAGAGGGAGAGTAGATGTTCGGATTGCCATGGAGCATAGCGAACAAACGGACTTCAGGACTTTTGGAGAACCAGCTAGATTGCTATATATTTACTTATCTTTTGTATTTTTTTAAAGAGGACTTTGAAATACTTGGTGATATTAAGGAGATTTAGGTGCAGAATTTGAATCTTGTGGCTGTCCTATTGTAAGCTATCATTGCTACCCTTAATTTATCACAAAGAGAAATTATTTGGCCAAGATGCCGAATTCTTGAACAGCATCTCTGCAGGTAGGAGGTGTATAAAATTTGTTATTGTATCTCCTTTACTGTCTTCCCATCCCAGTTTTGGGAATTCCTTCTTTGCATACTCATTTCATACATTTTTTTGGCTCATACACAGATAATTATTTTTCATTTATCTTTCTTTTTTCCCCTTCTCCCTTTCCTTCCTTCCCTGACTCCCTTTGCATCCCTTGTAGCTCTAGAGAACTGGCTTGTTTATTGCTGAGAGCGTGGTTGATGCCAAGAAATCCTGACTCCTGGTGCATTATCGTGGGGCTGTGACGCAGGGCAGGATCACGTTCCAGATCTAGGTCTTGTTTATTTTGGATCCTGCTCATGCTGTGGAACAGCAACTAGGACTTGACTTCTCGCACTGCTCCGTCGGCTCCATCTTCTGCAGGCTGGGGTCCTGCCGTCTCCTCGCGTGTGCCTGCCTGTTCCTCTCTCCATGTGCTCCAGACCTCAGGGGAGCAGAGGGTTGGGAAGGGAGCTGAGGGATTCCTCGGCATGAAAAAGCTATGCTGGACACACCAGCTGGTCCTTTTGCGTTAGAAACTGTGACTGGAGGGCAATTTTTTTGTTGTGTTTTGGGGGTTGTTTTCCCCCTGTAAGTTGTTTGGATTGCCTTTTTGTGAAAGGAGGAATTGGTCTAGGAATTGATAATGTTGGTTTGCAGATTTGGAGGTCCCCTGTGACGTGCAGTCCTGATTCGTGTTCATTTATCATTTCACAATTCAGCATGGAAGTTTTTCTCTCTTTTTTTTCCATTTTGTTTTTCTCTCCCCACCTATTTTTCTTTTTTGCTCTGCATATTGCTTGCCTTGTGCAACAGATGTGAGGAACTGATCCCACTTCTATTGAAGTCAATAGCCAAATTCCTATCGACTTCGCTGACAGCAAGAGCGAGCCTCTGTCTAGGGAGTGAGGATTAGAGCTAAGTAGGAGTAAGTAAAGTACAATAAAATCAGAATATCCTACTTACTGCTTAATGCCATGAATTCTGTTTTGAAGAATTTCTGTTTTGAATCCCATGGCTTTTTATGCTGGTGAATGCCAAGAGCTGAATTCATGGGGGTGGGGAAGAGGAGGAGCTGACAAGCATAAGAGGGTTTTGGTTTCTAGAGTTAGGAGGGACATTGGTAGAAAGGAATGACAAACAGTCCGTGATTCCTTCATGACCCTGCGGTAAAAGGACTTCGGCTGATGGATGAGGGGCTTGGTTTGGCAGACAGGCTGCGCTGGATCCACTTCTGACCGTGTCAACCAAGTGTCACCATCTAAATCTGGAATGCTGTTGTGTATTATGGGAGTATAAATAAACCCAAAAAAAGGCTCAGGAAGGGGAAAATAATTGGACAGAATCTTAAAATAATTTAAAAAAAAATGTATATGGAAAAAGAAAGATCGCCCCTTTCCTGTCCCATTCTAAACATGTGGCTAAAATAAAAATAATACAAAAACCCCATAAGAAAACCCCCAAATCCCCAACAAACAAACACAGGCTGAGAGATGGGGAAAATGGCTGCTTTCTAGATGTTTTCCTGCAGGACCAGCCTTCCCAAAGGCATCCAGATCTGCTCCCGGGTGACGGTGGTGAGTCGTGGCGGAAGCCGCCTTGCTGCCACGCAGTCCCTTCTTTGGGATGGGGGAGCTGCCTGTCCCTGTGGCTGTGGGTTCCCTCCTGCCACCTGAGGTGTGGTGACACGTGAGGGGGTGTGTGGACTTGGACCCTGCAGATAGCAGCACGGCCTTTAGCACTGCTGCCTGCCGGGGCCCCACAAGGAAGAATAGGCTGTTATCCTGGCAGGGCAGTATTATCCACGTTTTACAAGCAGGAAGGCTGAGGGTTTATTTTTGTGTGACTCATTCAGGATGGCCTGGGAGCCTGTGGCGGACGTGGAAACTCGATGTCTCGCAGAGCCCCGACCCCGTGTTGCCTCTCCCCGTCCTGCTGAGTTCGTGGGCTGGCACCGCGTACCAGCCAGGGATGCTGCTCTGCCTGGGAACGGGCTGCTGGCACGAGTCTTGGGCAGCACGCGAGGTGCGGCCTCGTGGCAGAGGGGTGTTGGGGGCTGCAGATTTTGGGGAGCAACCCAGCACTGCCATGAAGCGTGGGGGCAGAGAAGCAAGCCCCCTTTTTGGGGTCGTGAACCCGGGTAGACGTGGCGTGTGGATTTTGCTGCGCCGCTTCCTTGTGTCACCGCTCTGCCAGAACGCTTTCTTCGCTAGCTTTTCCTTTCTTTTTCCCTTCGCTCTCTCTTTTGGCCAGGATTTTAACATATATCACAGGCTGGTAGGCTAAGAGCCTGGGACTTCCCCTCACCACACTCAAAGTCTTTGATCTTTTGCTTTGGAGGTAACATCAAAAGAATGGCTGAGAAAGACAGCCAGTGCTGTGAAGTTCAACGTTCAAGTTAATAGCTTGACTGAAGGTTGTGCTGCATTGCTGGAGCCGGAGTAAACAGAGGCGGGTGCACACATTTCCCTGGAAATGGACCCTAGTGCTGCAGAAGGGCTTCATTTGCATTCACAATTAATCTAGGCCCTACTGAAGGGCAGGCTTGGCATTTTATTTTGTTAGGTTTTTCTTCTTTTTCTTTTTTAATTCCTGCTGCATGGGGAAAGCAGCGGGCTGTCTGGCTGGCTGGGAAGCTGTTACTTGGTACCAGCGCTGGCAGTGGTCTCTTCCACACCCTTGCAGCCCTGTCCTGCAGCTGCCTTGCTTTGTCATTTTTGGGTTTTCTCCATTTTCAAAATGATTTAGCTGGAGTCTGTTGACAAACAATTACCTTCCCCCTTATTTTAGTAAAAATAAAAAAAAAAAAAAAATTAACCATTCCCTGCCTAAGCATACAGTAGATAGTATGGACTTCCCCAGATTTTTTTAAATTCACTTCTGTTTGTAATGCTCCTGATGTGTGTGGGCGAATGACTGCACCATCCGTTTTTCCATTGCCATCTTCTCCATTCTCTGTGTGTTTGGGGAGGTTGATTTGATTTTTTTTTTTNTTTTGGTTTTTGGGGTGTTTTTTTTTTTTTTTTTTTTTTTGTTTTTTTTTTTTTTTGGTTTTTTTTTGCACTGCAATAGGGTGGGGAATTTTGTATGATTTTGCATGGCTTGGGGTATGAGGTAAAGCACAAGATAGTCACGAGTAGTTGCTGATTTGGCCTTGGTGGTGATCATATTGTAATCAGAGTTTCTAAGGGACAAAAGACTGAAAACTCCAGTAACTTCCCTGAGGTTCTTGACACTTGTGGATGAATTGGCCTGATGTATTATATTTACAAGTTTAGAGCATCGTTATGCAGGACTGATAGGGTATGTGTTTGCTGTATATTTTGGTGTGTACGTATGTAGAATGATTGATGTGAGTGTTAACTCCACAGTAAAGTAAAACCAAAGGACTCTGGTTTTTTTTTCAAACACATTTATATGAGAGGTGCACCATAGGTACCATCAGTCTGCAGACAGGGGAGTATTCTTCTTCATCCTGGAACAAAATAAGGGACTCAGACGAGGAGAAGAGTTAATGGCCTTAATAAACTGAGAGACGAGGTTTAAAATTACTTTGAGAATAAAAGCACTTTTTGATATGACTCAAAGTTCTCTAAGTTTACTTCTAAAATGAAAAAGTATTAGTCACATATTATTTGCAAATTTTTGACCCCTTGAACAGAGCTTCAGTATGGGTCTTAAATCACTCACCAGTGCAAGGGATGGGATTCACACAGGAGCAAAGCCAGTCAGGCACCCAGGTCCTTATGGCTTCTTGGAAAAATCCTGACCTGAATACTTTGCCGTGTTGAGTGAATTAACTGCTCTGAAGTGTGTGGGAGTTCAGGCCATTCGTGCCCTCTCGAGGAAATGTGGAATGCTCTGGCGGGTAATGACCCCACTGGATGACACCACAGGACTCTTTCTACAGGGACACTGAGGCGTGTTAATTTTTGAGCCAATTATCATTCAGAAGCGATGGCAAAACATCCAGCTCCACAGAATGACAGCCTGAAGCAGGTCTTGCAGGAGCTGCCAGTCTTTTCCTGGACCAATGGAAAGAGGTGGTGGATGATTGCATTGAGCTCCTGCATTTTTCTTTTGCTATTCTCCTGCTTGCTGGAGAAATAATTCCTTCTCCTTCTTTTTTTTTTTTTTCCCCTTTTTCTTTATAAATGCAACTTTTTATTCTGATTAAACCCATACACAGTCAGAGTAATTTTTCTACAATACTTGGGCTACCCCTGACCGCCTCACTGGAAATCACTGGGAGGGATCACCCAGGGAATGGGGAGGGCAGGGCAGTTCGAATTCCCTCTGTCCTTCAGGTAACATCCTACAGACCAGCATGTTGCAAATCCCCGTGTTGCTTGGGGGCAGGAGGAAATGAATAATAATTTTCAGTAGATTAGCGGCTATTGTATCATCGCACGTTGCTTAATAAGCCTGATGTTACATGTGAGAGGTAAGCTCCTTAGTGGGAGCAGGGTGCACTGCGATGACCTTTCGTGTGCAGGTCTGTGGAGATGAAAGTTCCCTCCTGAGGTTATGGGGTTGGCTGTGCAGCATGCAGAAACGCTGACTTCAACTTTACTGTCCTGCGCAGATGCTCTCAAGTCTATTAATGCTCTCAAAAAATCTGTTTAGGAACCTGGTTTTTCTTCCTCTGATTCCACCTAGGATAAATTTGACTTGGAAATAGAACAGAAATGCTGTGTCGTGATTTTTAAAATAAATAAATAAGCGATTGCTATGAAAGGGAGCTCATTGATCCTTAGTCGCTTCATTTATAATTACCCACATATGGAGTCATCCTACCTCATCTTTAAAAAACAAACTTGCCTCTCAGAACCCCACCAGACAGCTAATGTGGCTTCTTGTGTCCCTCCCCGCCCTGCTCTCCTCAACCTCAAATACTTATAAAATATAAGCGTCCACAATAAGATTAGAAAATGTTGTAAGACTGGAGCCTTTGCTTTCCTGGCTGTTCAGTAAATACGCTGTGTCTCTTGGATGTGCCCTGAGGCTCAGAAACCTGAGGCCTGCCCACATCGTGAGTTCTACTTTCCTCCTTGCAAAGTGCCTCTGGCTACTGGAGCTGTCAATGCAGCCCCTTCCACCCCCCGCCCTGCTAAGAAAAAGCTTTTTTTTTTTTCCCCTTTTTTCTTAAGACAGCTGTACAGCTGTAACAAACCTCGAATAGCTACTGGGGTTTTTTTATCAGTTGCAAGTAAGGCTAAAACCTAAAATATTCATTTGGCACTTGTGGGTCCAGGGCACTTGGCACAGGCATGTAAATCCTCCGGTGCCGCCAGTGTGGCTGTGGTTCTCCCCATGGAGCCATGTGGGACTGGTGTGTTCCCCCATCCTTGTCCTGAGCTTCTGTGGGGATCACCCTGTCCCCTTGGTGTCTGAGCTGCTGCCCCAGGTCCAGGGTTATGCCCTTGGCTTCCAGAGAGCATCCCATAGAGCATCCTGTAGGTGTGTGCTCTGTTGCAGTGACTCCTGCGTGGTTTGGGGCTGGGCTGCCATCCCAGAGCCCTTCCTGGGGAATCCTGCCCTTCCCTCCTGCACAGGCTCGCTGCACCCCTGGCTCTCACCCTCCTGCAAGGCATAGAGCGAGCTGGTGCCCAGCTGCCAGGATTTAGTAGCAAATGGGCATCCCTGTGCCGGCTTTGGCAGGGTGAGTAGCTGTGCATCCCTCTCTTGCCGTGGCATGTGGGGCTTTGCAGGCGTTCCCTAGCCCAGGGGGCTGCGCCTCTCCTCCTCTCAACCGGGCAGCCCTGCCATCCGCATCCCTCCCTTCCCGTGGCTCAGCAGGAATGTGACGATCTTGGGGAGAGCTCCCACAGGAAGCAGAGCATTTGCTGATTGCATCAGGGTGCACGGTTGAAGCTATTCTGTGTTTAATTCTGTATGAACCTGATTTACCATCCTTGGAGGAGATTTTGCTCCCACTGCAAAGTCAAATACGTCTTTCTGCTCAGCCTTCTGACTCCTTTACATGGAAGTTGTTTTTCTACTACCTGCTAAGTTATTTTAATTTTTTTTTTTTTTTTTGCATATTAATATTGAGAGAGAGCAAACATATGTACATGAACCAGCTTAAAAAACAGTCAGTGTTTCCAAACCATGGTCCTTTAAATAAATAAATACAAAAGTTGCCTTGCGGGCCAGCCAGTTCAAAATGCCTGCACTATATTTAGCAACAACAGCGAAATTTTCAGCTATTTAGAGATTTATACACTCAGGGCTGCTCTGATGACTCCTTTGTTTCAGCTTTGGGGCTGTGGCATGAAAGTGTGACAGATGCAGATGTGGGAGCGCGGGCGTGTGGTGTCTGCGGGCTGCGCTCCCCGCGGCCGTGAGTTGGGTGTTCGCTGCCGGATGGCGCGGCACAGCCACCCTCACCTCTCCAAAACAAACCTCTTCCACAACCGCAAGAATCTGGCACATGGGGCAGAGTCCCTCCAGGACATGAGCTGTTGCAGAGCTGCTGGTGCCACTGTTTCTACATGAATTTTTTTTTAATTCCAATTTTTTTTTTTTTTTTAATTATTTTTTTTTTATTACTTCTCCTCCTGCTTCTCTTCCACCCACACTTGGAGAGGAAGAATGCAGGCTCATGCGTGTTGCATTTTTCCCTGTGCAGCAGAAAATAGATTTTTTTTTTTTTTCCCTATAGATACATGGGGGAATGTATGATTTGAATTTGATGTTCAAAAAAAGAGCGTTTTCCTTTCTTTTTCTAATTTGTTAAAACTGAAAGGATTATTTTGTATTAGTTTACTGTGCTATTTGATTTTTGTTTCTACTCTTTTCAGCTCAGGGAGTGGATATGGCAGTGTAGTTTTTTGACTGAGGAAAATTTTTCTCTCTGAATAAACAAAAAGCCCACATTTCTTCAAAACTTCTTCCAGTAGTGTCTTGTGCATCTTAAGTCTGCAAACTATGCCAGTTCAACAAAAGTTGCTTATATTTAATATATAAACAAAAGTGACTTGAAAAGTCAGCGTGACTTTCTAAAGACATGCCATGATTTATTTGAATTTGTTGGAATTTGGCTTATTTTCATTGGGGATGCCCTTTAAACTGGGGGGAAATAATGCATAGTGGTGTCAATTCTGGGCCATATTTGTTTTAACATCTTTTTTGTCTGCATCTCCATTAAGAAAAATCAACATTTTATGTGTTCTTGAGGAAGAGTTTGTGTGGCTGATGATTCAACTAAGAATATTTTTAAAAATACTTCTTTTAAATACCTAAATGCATATTGCATTGTTTTGGTGGTGCTGGAGGAAACCAGAAAATAAATACATGGGGTGGCTGCCCAGGAACAAGAGGTGACAGCACAGATTTAGTGAATACTTCATTTGTTTTATTTTGCTTTCATCCCAAATGATTCACTTAGTCCTCTGCCTAAATATAATTCTTCCTACTTAGCCAGGAGTCATCTTTCCCTCTGGCCAGATGGGGTGTGTTTTCCATGGATATCTGAGGGCAAGCCTTCATCTTTTCCTCTCCTGATGGACAATTGAGACGTCCAGCTTTTATTTGGAAGGAAAATGGGTGCAGCAGTCTTGCTGTCCCCAGGGCCGAGTGCCATCAGAGAAGCAAAAAGGGGGATTATTGATAGGGGTTCCAAATCCTGGGAAGGGAACGTTTCTTTCCCGGCTCTCTAGGAGGGATTTGGAAAGAGCCATAATCCTGGGTTAGGAGTAATTTGTTACAGCAAGATGATACTTGAGTGGCAGGAGGATTCTGGCAGAGGCAGCAAGAGGGTTTTATTCAGAGGAGTAGCTGGTCTCGCAGAAGGTCAGGCTGACACAAATCCTACCCCAGCCCACAAGTTTTGTTTCTCAGCCAGCACCATTAGCTGAGGGGGCTCTCTACCTCTTTTTACATCTTTCAAAGACATCTCCACACATCTGAGCTAAAAGATTACAGCGAGGAGTGTGGACCAGGATATGATGCAGTGGGAAGGTTTTTTTCGAAGGCAAGCCTTTCTGAAAAACAAAATAACCTCAACAGCAACCTTCCCCGTTTCTCCTAAGAGGTCAGAATATTGCTGGTTCTAGTCTTATCTCCAGGACTTGTTTCCTGAGGTTGCCTTAAGGTTACATTTTTGTGTTAACTTAAAAAAAAAAAGGACAAAACTTTCCACCCCTAGGGAAAGAGAATTTTGCAAGTACTTCGTTTTCATGAGGGCCTGAAACCCTTGGAGCCATCTATTCTGCAGTTACCCCTTGTTGCATTGAAGGCCCAATCACACATGGAAACCACAAGGGAGGTGACAGGAAATTTGGTATGAAATTTGCTGGGTTTACTAGAGAGTGGCTCCCGGCAGTTCACCCAGAATTGCTACATCGACAGGAATTTTTGTGGTAGTGATTAGAGTCATGAGTTTCACTTACCCAACAGAGGAAGAAAATATGACTCTTTCAGTAAAACCCTCTTAGGCCGTGTTACAATAATGAGCAAACTGCTAAATTCTCCTGTAGCACCTTTACTCAAGATTCTCACCCACCTGTGCCACTCATTCACAGGTACTCCACAAGATCTGAGATGAGAATTTGGATCAAAGAGTAAAGAAACTCCTCCCAACAAAGATCGTTTAGGATGCCTCTTTGGAGGGGGACTTGTCTTGCAGAGCATCCTTTTACTGTCGTGCCTTTGTCATGCCTCTGCTGGCTTTTGATAGCTGGAGGTGCCAAGCACTTTATAAATTTTTTGGCTGAAAGAGGGCAGGTCTAGATTAGCTGTTAGGAAGAAATTCTTTCCTGTGAGGGTGGTGAGGGACTGGCACAGGTTGCCCAGAGAAATGGTGGATGCCCCATCCAAAGTCAGGCTGGATGGGGCTCTGAGCAGCCTGGTCTCAGTGTCCCTGCTCATGGCAGGAACATTGGAACTTTGGATGATCTTCAAGGTCCTTTCCAACTCAGACCATTCCATGATTCTATGACTGATGCAGGACAGAGTTGGACAAAGACAGGCCTTGTTATGTCTGAGGTTTTTTTTTACCTTCACACAAATACATGCAGTGGAAAATGGTACCAGTTCAGCATCATGGGCATATAGAGATGAACTTCCTGATGGGCTTCACTACCAGGGTACTGAAGGAGCCTGGTTGATGCTTCCCAGCATCATTAGGAAACATGTAGCTCCCATTCCAAACTCCAAGTGGTGGAAGTGAAGGGAAAGATGGGGGCAGGTTTGGAGGGCTCCCTTAGCTCTTTGCACAACTGTGCTGTCCTGTGCTACAGATCCATGTGTGGTGAGAGGGGAGCAGGACAGGGCAGACACGTTCTGCACATTAAAGCAGAACCAAGCTGCATGACTGCTAAGCACTGTTATGTTGAAGGGTTTTTCTTCTTGCTTTTCCTTTTAAAAAAAAATTTAAAAAGGAGTTTCAAAGCTTGAAGTTAAAGCCCCTCCTTTACAAATAGAGCTATGCTCTTACCAGAGTTGGAAAGTCTTAAGGGAGGCAGGGTTCCCCTGGAGCAGCCCTTCTGTTAGAGTGGAGGTAGTTCAATGCCATGATCTCTGTCTCTAACATGCTGTCAGATATCTTTACTGTCTTGATTTAAAGGGGAGGAAAGGAATTATATTTTATAGACCATAAAATGCATTCTTGGACTTAATGCAAACACTAGTTACCAATTGTTCTCTCACTCTCTGGGAAATTGCCAGGATGAGAAATTGTGTGTCTGTACATCAAATTGTTTGGTGAATCTTGGAGGCTGGTTAAACTTTGGGTCTAAGCAAGATGCACCTACAGAAAGACTTTATTGAGATTTTATGACTGTCTCATTCTTTATCTAATGGAAACTCTATGCTTAAGTGCAACAGAACGTGTTGCAGAGAAAATTTGGGGAAAGTAGCTTAAAAATTAAGTTGGGGTTTTTTTCTGGCTTAAAGTAGAGAAAATGCTTGTTCTTGTTCCTTGATTGAAATTACACTTTTATTTGTGCCTGTCTTTTGGAAAAGCACTTTGTAGACATCTGAATAGTCCTCAGCCAACCTGCTGGTTTGTGCCACGAGGACTGTGAGGTCTTTCAAATTAAATGTGAAAAAAGTAATGGTGCTTTCCCAAGCTCCACCCAGGATTGAGAAATATAGCCTGCAGTTACTTTGCAGAGATACCATGTGAACTGCAGAAAGTAATGCTGTACTTCTATGTCACATGAACACTCTTCCTCTTGTAAAGCTAAAAAAATTATTTTAAATTCCTGCAGTAGCTGATTAGCCTTTACTTTGCTTCTTCGTGCTCAGTGTCAGTATCCCACAACTCAGCTGTAGGCTACCAACCTTGCCTTCAGTAGAAGCAAAAAACCTGTTTTACTTCAGTATTTCAGTAGAACTGATGGCAAGAATGCCTTTCATCCATGTCAGAATGAGCAAATAATTATCTGCATTTGCTTGAACTTTCATAGGCAATAATTTTTGAGGAAGCTTGTGGTTATTCTCTTTAACTCTCTCCCACGGCAGCCTCCTCTGCACCCTTATCAGTGTGTACAGAAAACCTGTGCACGTGGGGGTGATGCCTGGCAGTAGTAATGGGATGGAGCTGTTCCATTGCATCTCCTCTGGGATGCAGGAGAAGAGCTGTGCATGCTCTTCCGGGATGCAGGAGAAGAGCCTGGAGATTAGGTCAGGAGAAAGCACAGGATCTGGTCTTTCTGGGACGTTCCCACATCTCCAGTCAGGAGAACTCCAGTTGATGAGGTGCCTGTGGGGCTCAAGACGTTGCTTTCTGCCTTATCCCACTCCAGAAAGGGCATCCTCTTTGCCCATCACCTTAGTTTGCTCTGTGACTTCAGTGAGACAGTTCCAGGGTTTCTGCTTTCAGGCATCCCTCCTTTGAGATGATCTTGGGCTGTTTAATCACTAACACATTTCTCTAACTCTCAGCCAGTGGAGGACTCAGCCGTCTCATTTTTCTGCCCTAGCAGCACCTCAGCAATGTGACAAAGGCACAGGCAAAATACTGAAATGGGCAAGTCAAGGTCCCTGTGTCAGGGATTCCGGTGTATTACTGGAAAGGAAGGAGACAAGGTCACTCAAATTCTCAGCAATGGGAAAATTAAAGGACATTTTAAATTTTGAAGAGGACTTAATGCCTTATGTACATGTGTGAGTGCAGGTACCTGACACCAGTTCCTGGGTTTTGTGCCACTTTTCCCCTATTTATGTATTTTACTTAATAATATATTTTTGTGATGTTGCAATAATTTAAAGGATGATGTTAGTAAAAAAAAATAGTGGAGATATATGATAAATACTTCCATGTTTTAAAATTTTATGCTTTAATTTCTTGGATGCTCTCGGGAAATCTTTTGTGTGGAACGGATTGGTCTCACTGAAATCAACCTTGCTGCTTTTGTTTTGAGTAGCTCCCCTGTGCCTCGTGGTGGTGCATTACATATTCTGTAGAAGGGCTCAGCATCGTGGGTGGTGTCTATTACTTCTCATACAAAAAATTCCAGACATTGCAGATCTGCAAGGAATAGGAAGCCTTTTTAAAGTTCCTTCAACAGCCTTCTTCAGTTATTTAAAATAAATCCTTCAGATTTTGCTCTCATACAACACACCTCTACAAACAGGGTGATAGTTGAAGACCAGAAATAAGGGGTTGAGGTAAATTAAGCAATGGAGCAGAAGCTGGGGGTCTACATTTAAATATTTAGAGGCTTTGCTTCTAATGTAAGTGGGGACACTAGTAGGTGACAGACCTTTCTTTGTAGGTACTGAGATGAGTAACCCCTTGCAACTATTTTTTTTGTCTGTAGAGAGCAATTATGGGATTGTTAATCTTTGTTCCTATCGGCTTCCCCGTAAATATCAGCTCTCCCCTCAGCATTGTGATCTCCTGTGTTGCTGCTGGATTATCTCTGGTTAAAATTTGTCTAGATGCTCCCTCCCAGAAGAGCTTCTAACTAAATATTGGAGAAACTCCTGACCTTCAAGTTGACATCCAGGTGTGTACTTCCACATGATTCTGTGATGCTGGCCAAGGGAGAGACTAACAGCAAAACTAGGATCAGGAATATTTCTATTTGAGATCCAGGGAGAAAGTGCAGGCCTTGGAGGTGTGGTCCAGTGGTTAGGGAGGTATTGGAGACCAGTGGCATCAAGCTGACTCCAGGAGCCCTGCTCCTGCTTGTTTCAGTTCCTGGGAGCTAATAAGCTCCAGCTGAAGGAAACCTGAGCTGGAAAGCATTGTGCAGCTTTCCCTCTGTTTAAAAATATGGCCTTTTTTTTTTTCTTACTGCATTTATGTTTTTGTATGTTGTAGAACATCACTTGTAGGGCAATCTAGCAGTGAAAACAATAGTGTGACAAGGGCACAGGTCCAGGTTGGACACGGTGCAGGAAACACCTGTGAGCTCAGTGCCATCCTTTCCTTCGTGGCTGCACCGCTTCGAGCCCAGCCCCGGCCTGTGGGGCAGCTGCCGGCCCTGAGTAAGAGTTTCCAGCAAACTCCTCTAGTGCTGGATATTAAGTTTAGCTGCCTTTGACCAACTCTGCTGTGAAAACCTGGGAAAGATGTTTGTTAGCCCAGCCAGTACTCAGGAAGGTGGCTGCTTTGGTGGGTGGCTATGCAGAGCTGCTCCCGGCAGGTCTGTGCTTTGCGGGACCCTCTGGTTGTAGATGGGAGGTGTGGATTTGCAGGGAGGTTCTTGGGGTTTTTTTTGTCCCCTTCTACAGAAAAAAAATCTGGGCCATTCAAATCATTTGCCTTTTCCCTTGTGCTGACAATTTAACAGCCTTTTTAAAAGCTTTGGTTTCTCTCAAGTACGCTCGCCCCATACTTGTTTTAATTCTTGTGTGGAGGCCTGGAGCTTAACAATTATTTTGCTTAAGCTCTTTGAGACTTGCCATAAAACTTTTTTTTATTTTTTTTAAACACACACATGCTAATGATCCCCATCGGATCATATTGTTAAACAGGGAATAAAGTACTTGCACCATGATGACATTATTTTAAAAAAATGTTAAAAGCAGGCCAGCAGAGCCCATTTCAACAGTTTTGTTCTGAAATAATTTGCACAGATTTGTTAGAGTTAATTTGTTGAAAAGTTCAGTGTTTGTGCAGGCAAGTCCTGATTTCCACACTGAGGCACAAGAAGCAGGAGAGGAGCGAGTGGGTATCCAGCATTTCCAGGAGCAGGATGGTGGGAACTTCCCTCCCTCTTACCCTTCTCCCCCCTCCCAGCTGCCCAGTGCAGAAATCTGAAAGCAGTGTCAGAAGGCTGGGAAAGTCAGGTTTGGGTTTTTGTGGACTCCCTGCAAATCAGAGGAACTGTCTGGCTCAAATCTGCATTTAGGGCCAAGAGAAGAGGATTTCCTGCTATTTAGTTGCTTGAGGAAGGAAAGGATTTACCTCTCTGCTGTAGCAGGACTTCATTTTTCTCCTTTTTATTAAGAATATCGCAGCGTAGGGCAGCAGCAGCAAACCTGCGAGAGCAATCACGGCTCTCCCTCCTCTTCCCTGTGGTGATGCAACTCCCCCCCTGCCCAAGCATCCTCCTGTCGCAGCTCCCAGCCCCAGCAAGGGCTTGGCATGTCCCTCCAGTGTGAAAGAGAGAGTTGTGGAGGGGGCGGCTGCTGCGACGTCGCTCCCTGGGCCGGCTGCTGCGCTCGGCCGCCATCTGGATCCAGTTAGCTCTCTCGGCAGTAGGGCTGAGTCTCATTTCCTCCAACCAGTAATGTTATATAGGCAGTGATCCTGTTCTGCCCTAACATAATTGAAAATTATGTGTATTGTAGACTCGCAGCGCTGAAATGTAGACTTGTAAAAATCTGTGGCTCAGGTAGCCTGTGGAGATTGAATTTGGCACACAATGAAGCTTTTATGTAAAGTAAGAATTATAAGCCACCACATCAATATTGTGTTACAGGCATGACAATTCTTGGATGAGGAGGCCTTGAGTCAGGCTCGTCACCTTAAACAATGCTAATATTTCATACTTTATCAACAGGGCTGGCATTTTGAAGCCAGCAAATTGGACGTTTTTTGCTTTTGCAAACATCCTGCCGTCGGAGCTGTGGGTTCGCTAGCTTGACGTGGGCACTGGCTGTGGGCTCCGGCCCACTCTGCTTATCTGACAGACAGAACATCTTGCCCTTGGCGGGGCTGGGAGGCTGCTCTGGATCCTGGCCACTTGGTAGAGCTCATGGAAGTTGCTTTATCAACCCTTGTGCATTACTGCTTTCCCTTGGGTCCGGTTATTTGATTTTATTTTGTCTCCCACTGGTGTATTATCCACTGGTAGAAATGGAAGCTGTCCATGTCTGTGCTTATGTGCAAAACTGAGCCCTCTGGGTTTGGACTGTTCCTGCTAGGCTTCATGTGCATGTCCAAGAGAAGCTGTTTGTGCTTTAGCCTTTGCACTGTAAGACTTCTTGGATCCTCTTTGCCAGAGGTGGGTAAGAGAAGGGCTTTACTGCGAGTCCAGACTAAGGGTTTTAAAAGAAGAAAAACAAAGTGTAACAGCAAGATCTTCTGAAACGTTCATCTTGCCCTTAGGTCAGCCTGGTGTAGAGGCTGAAAGTATGTGCTGAAAGCACGGGCTGTTATGGGATAGAGGTGGAGTGGGAGCAACCATGCCTTCTTGCTCTGTTTCTTCTAATGGAATTTATTGCTAGTAAAAACCAGCAGAACTGACAGTCCTGAAGGCTTTGTAATCCCTGCAATAATTACTGACTGGATGGGGTCTGCTGTGAGCTCACTCCTGCTGCTTGTCAATGCCTCTGTCTGCCCTTGGGGCAGTCTCAGAGAAGCCCACGTGTTTCTTGGCCTGTGTTTTAGGACAGCTGCTGACCTGAGCTCCTCACAGATTGTCGTGGTTGTAGGGATATTCCAGGGTTGTTTGTGACTGCGGAATGGTCACGGAAAAATGAAGGTGATGGGTTTATTTTTGTGGGTAATGGCTTGGTGGCTGTTCCCTGAAAAGCCACCATTGGAGCTGTCATGTTCTTGTAGGGGCTTCAGCTGTGGCAGCAGTAGCTTCTTGCTCTCCAAAACAGTTGTGCACTTTGAAGCAGAGTCATGCACACATCCTGTGAGGACATTTTCCTTGGAAGAAGGGAAAAATACTTCACTGGTTGTCTGGAAAACCTGAGAAAGCCAGTAGTAGCTGTGACCCATCACGACCCTTTCTGTAAATTCGTGTGCCCCTCTACATGGTGGTGTTTCGATTGCTGTTTAAGAAAACTGGTGGACTTTTGAAAATGTAGCAGTTCCTTGTTTAAAAGGGCCATCTGCAAATCTGAAATGTATCAGCTTTCCCCTCAAGTTAAAAAGCTCTCAGTTGGCTTAGGCTTCAGGTCCAAATTCTGTGCACTCGGGTTGCATTTTTACCCACTTTTTTGAAACCACAAAGGGTTAGAAAGTTGCTTTAACATCATCGCAACTTTAAAATTTATGTTGTGGTCACATATACTGAACAGCAGGGATTTAGTGCAAGTGATCAAATATCTGGAGGCTTACAATCAAGTTGTAAGAGTTAGAAATGTTGCTTATGGGTAGTCTAGTTCTGGTTTGTTTGGGTTTTATTTCTTGTTTTTAAGAAGTGCTGAAACATTCTGGTCCACATTGCACAAATCCCAAATGTGAACATGAATAAAAACAAGACTTCTTGGAACTTGAGGAACTCAAATGGGCCACAAATCCAGAGTATGGGTTTGTTTATTTGCATTCCAGTAGCTCGGAAAACTCAGGCCCTCCAAGTGATGGGAATTGGTAACACATCCTCCTGCTGGCTTCTGCTTTTTGGGCACCTCAGTGCCCAGAGTCTTGCAGCAAACAGGCCTTGCATGTGAGCAAATGTTTTGCATACGTGAGCAAATGTGATAGTGATGTGCTGAAAGCATGGAACCAGATCTCCTTCCTTCCTTTGTGGAGATTCAGATACGGCTTCCGTTGTTCGCCTGGAGTGGCGGGGGCTGTTTGTGCATGGTGGGTCTTCAAGATTGCTCTTACTTAAAAAAA